>CABFVX010004483.1:35958-64811 GCA_902151425.1 Timema shepardi | reverse complement strand
CAGTAGTTGCTATACGTTTCTCAACAGCCTCACTGATAAAATCATATAAATAGTAGTTGCTATACAACAGCCTCACTGATACAATCTCAGACACAGTAGTTGCTATAAGTTTCTCAACAGCCTCACTGATACAATCATAGATACGGTAGTTGCTATAAGTTTCTCAACAGCCTCACTAATACAATTATAATCACAGTAGTTGCTATACGTCTCTCAACAGCCTCACTGATACAATCATAGATATAGTATTGTAACAGGGCTATGTTTTTATACGTACAATAAGCCTACAGCCTCTTTGGTTCTGGCTGACAGATCACAGCTGACTTCTGACAGTCAACATTTAGGTATATACCTAAATGTTGACTGTCAGAAGTGACAGCTGCTAAACACATGTTTTTGCTGATCATTTTGTTAGGCGTAGGGATACATAATTTGGTCTGGTAACTTTTCAAAGCCGTCAGATGTCAGTTGTAAGCTGTCAGTCAGCACCAAAGAAGCTTCGGGATTACTGTAGTTGGTATTGCACTTATTGCGATCCATTGGCGGACCCAGGATATTGTGTCAACAGAGGTTCAGAGGCGTTCACGATGCACTAAAATTAACGAGTTTTTCAAGATTAATTCATTCAATTTTTATCCTGCAAATGAAGAAATTAGCATAAGAATGAGTAAAAATATTGGACACGAAACTATTAAAACGGCCATGGTAATACGTCAAGTCATGTGATTTGCAGCTGTAGATTTTGTTATAGACTATTATCAATACCTATCAAATAAAACTAATAATACAGTAAAATGTTGTCACTGTTGACCCCAAAAAGTTTGTATTTTATAAAACAAGGTCCTTCTTGCCATCAGAGTTCCTGGCACAGATCCAGAGGTGACGGGCTTAATCCCCGGTACTTCCGTATTTTCTGTGGGGCAGTGGGTCCAGAACGGGCCCAACTCAACCTCGTAAGGACAGTACTTCTACTACATCTACTAGAATAAATAAGTAACAGCTCCTGTTTAGAAAACTGAGTTCAACAGCCTGGGGGTTCGTACCACATGACACCCTCCATCAGCAAATGTTGACGCCTTTGTCCGCGCCCCCACTAGTGATGATTTTACGGATGATATTTATTCATACGTCCAGCCCGCGCGTCCTCTCTGGCAAGCATATTGGTGTAAATATATTTAATAGTCCACACTGGTGACTATGCAGTCTGAGGTTCTAGAATCACAATGCACAAGGTCATCGTTGATTGTGAGATTGTGGTTACAATCCCGGCAGGGTGTACTATGGGTGATATACCATGTTTCAAATAAACACTTTAGTTTTACCGTCATCTACTCCTTAGGGATAGTCCCCTAGAGTATCATATTAATTTTAGAAGATAGTGTAATCCTGAAGGATACTAGGTATTGACAAAATATTCAAAAATAGCTCACACAGTGGTGATTAGAGGCGTAGAAACGTTCTCGGCTAGGAGGGAGTAGGGGGGTAGGTGTGGAGGCAGGCTGGGACATAGCCTTTGACCCGGGGCGTCACGGCTATAAGGGAAAACTAAAACTTATAACGTAGTTTATAGTGAACTGCAACTTACAAATGTTTAATACGTGTACTCGTACATAATTTAAAGACTGAAATAAATCATACAAGAAAACACATGTTTCGCCATTATATATAGGCCCTACAACAAAAGTATGTCTACCCTAAATCATTCTTATTCAGTTCTGTAATGTTGTTATAATGTTGTATTTTTGCATTTAAAAGAATACAAGCTAGTAATGTAAATGGTATTTTTTTTAATTCCACCAAATCGAATTCAGGCCTTTTTTTAAATATTTGGTAGAGGGGCGTTGCACGGAAAATTTATCATGTGAAGGGCGGCGTGGTCTCAAAAAGTTTGGGAACTCCTGCCTTACCCAGAAATGCATTTAGGGGGTACGTGGGTACTACCCACGGTGGTTCGTGGTGAAGTTCCTAACTGGATATGGTAAATTATATTGTTGAGCATTGAATCCCTTTCGAAGCATTTAAAGTCTTTTAAAACATAATTTGGACTATAGCTGCTAGGAATGTTTAAGACTCCAATAAGCTATGAATCTAGAGATTGTCGAGACTTTTTTTTTATTGCTATTCATACTTTTGGAACGGCTCTGGATTTGAACCAAAATAAAACTATGGCGTATTTAGAAATTGATTTATTAGAGTACACAGTGGCGTCCTTAGGTTTTGTGCATGATAATTTAATCGCAAATTGCTTTAATCTAAATTAGAGAGTAAGTGTTGGTCTTCAAGCAGTCATTTTTAATGCTCACTAAAAAAAAGAGGAGCCTTCGATACCCATTTCCTTCTGTTACTGCAGAATAAATAATTTCCTAACAAACAAAGACATTTATGACACAGACACATTTTTCAAAATAAGTGCTACAAATCGTTTTATAAAATAGCTTTAAGATAATATTGATTTTTAAGTAGTATCAATTTGTACTGTAATGCGTATAGCCTGAACAGCTAGTAAGAAGCAGTCATAAAAAAGTTTAAAAAAATGTATACTATAAAAAGAGGTGTTTTAATAATATATATCCATGCTGGAAATAAATATTGCAATGGACTGGTTTGCTCGTGACAGGGAGAACGAGTTGCGAATGTACTGAAGGTGGTTTTCCCTAAGTGGTTTTCCACTCCACATGCAAATGCATAGACATTTACTCTCAATTCTACCTTCGTCATCCCTACTTCATTATTGTGAATGTGAAGATAGCTTGAACGGGTAGTAAGACATGGCGCACATCTAAAAAAAGAATTAACTCTAGTCCCTCAAACAGAAGATGTTTCCTGAACATGGCTTTGCTCTTTGTAAAAACAAAATATACTGTGTGTGTGCAACTATTTATATAACTTTTATAAAATAAAAGGGAAACATTTGTATAATATCGTCTGCTTTTTGTGGAAGGAAGGAACAAGAGTTGGAGGAGAAATTAGAACCATGGAACAAAGAGTTTGAAAGTTTTGATTTAAAAATTAGCAGGAGTAAGATTGTACTGATGAAGGTCAGTAGACAAAAGAAGGATACTAACATCTTCCTGGATGGAGTAAAGTTGGAGGAGGTGGAACAGTTTGCATATCTGGGAAGTGTAATATCTCGGGACACAAGCGCTCTGCCAGAATTCACTAACTAAATCGAAAAAGGTCCACTGCACCCCAAATAGACTCTCTACAACAGCTATGTCATCCCAATGACCACTTAAAAACTGGAAACATGCGCGTTATCCAAAAGAGAAGAAGGCCGTATACAAGCCACTGAAATGAAATTTATCCGCACCATGATGGAAAAGACTAAGAAAGGCAAATTAAGAAATGATGTTATACGATTTACGAACACAGGTTAAAATGAAAGAACACTTATGTGAAAAAATTACCAGATCAAGGATGAAATGGTTCGGGCATTTTAAGAGGATGGATATTGGAAGAGTGGTGAGGAAGTATATGGAGGAGGTATTCGGGAGAAGACCAAGAGAAAGACCAAGAAGAAGATGGATGGACGCTGTAAAGGAAGCCATCGAGAAGAGGGATGATTGGAGGGCCATAAATAATGAAGAACTGTATCTAGATAGAAATAAATGGAAGAGACTCACTAATGGTACCGGTTTGCTGGAACAATACACTGATAATGATGACGATAAATATATTTAAAAGAGATGAATATTATATTGGTATTGTTGAGTTTATATATATTTATTTTAAAAATAATAAACTTACTAAATTAAATTTATGATACATCATAATTTTACTTTCCTGGATGTATTTATCTTATTATATAAACTAAACTTTGATAGTTGTTTAATATTATAACTGAATTGTCATTTGTTAATTGTATAATTATACATAGTTTAATACCTCGTTCTTATTTATTAAACTATATAGCTATCTTTTTCTTTAAAACAAATTAGCTATTATTTAGTAGGGCATTTAAATTACTTTTCAACAGTTTGTCAAACTGATATTTTCATAGCTCTATGGCGCGAAAGAGTTGTTGACTGTACTGATCGTTTAATTTTGAGAACATTCTTATCAACGTCTGCCGAGTTTTGTCCACTTAAGTTTTTTTTAAGTTGAGGGCTTGAATATTTTAATTTATTAATTTAATTCCTAAATATCTTTACAACTGTTAATAGTGAAAATATGAAACCTGATGTACCTAATGTAACAAAAGCGCAAATAGTAATAGTTTCTGCCACACAGGTACGAATCGTTAGCTTTAAATAGGTACTACCATTGTATTTTAACAAACACAGTTTGTTATACTACTTCTTTATTGTTGAAGCGTTTTAATTTGTAATTGCAGGATACCATGAACTCAAATAGGTCTCTCCGAACTTTACAACCGGCAGCAAATGATAAGGAAAATCTTGTAGGGGTTGGGAGAATGCTACCATCTTCAGGAAAAGAAAAGGAGACAATAAAGGTCACAAAGTAAGTTTAAAATACCTTTAAATACTCGTTTGAAAACACTGAGCAATGGAGGGCTAACTCATTATCTTTTGTTTCAATTGCTTTGGATATTTTTCACTTTTAAATCCTATTTCAAAGAATAGCCTAGACATGATACAATGATGCCGGTTATCTAGCGTTAAAATGGAAAAATAATCTGATTAAATTACTGTAACAACTGTATGAAGTAAATTAGTATTAATCTAAAAATATTGTAAGAACATTATAATCATATTTCTTTTAAAGATAGGCTAACTGGTAGACTTTGAATACACGTAGATAGGCCTTGTAAAATCTTTTAAAATGGAGGAACAAAATGCTAACATTATGTAGGCCTACATAAATGCATACCTAGTCACGATGTTCCCTTATGGTGTAGGCAAGAAACTGCATATAGCTAAAAAACAACTATATATTAATCTATCCTCGCTAATTCCTCCACACTTCCCTATTATTGCACACTCCCTTTACTTCAACAACATCCATACACCGAGTCATACATATTATTTTATTCTTAAAACCCTTTGTTTCTCTTTTTAACTAATTTGTCTACAACAGGTCTACATAAATTCATTCAAGAATACTTTATAATTTAGTACAGCTTATCCCAAACCTTTTCCTGTGCCGTACCCATTTTGGAGCCATGACCTAACCATTATGCCCCTTTCAACTCATTATAAAAATAATAATTAATTGATACGTGTTATATTATAAAGTATAAACAGTCGCTCCAAAGTTTAATATAGTTCTACTGGTAAGCTAAACAAAGGCGTGTTAGAGTGTAAGAAGCTCTTACAAAATTCCTTGACATCAAGTTAAAATCTTCAATGATTGGTTTTTCATAGGCATTGATGTTTAAAATATATTGGGACTGTAAACACAGTATCACTCATTTTAGGCACTTTTTTTACAAACAAAATATTTCTATTTTATCATATTTTACTTATTGAAAAATGATGGCACATATATTATAAAGAAACCCCCTTAATAAAACTCACCTTCCTCTTTTAAGATGGCCCATTATGTTCCAGAGAATAATTTATATTATTATTATTATTATGATTTTTTACCAAATCGAGCTTATCCTAGCCTTTCATCTTTAAAAAAATTTAAATTCATAAACATATTTATCAAATTAACAATTTAATTTTAATACACAGCGATTATGTCAGCCACTTAAAAAGAACACGAGTCCACATTATAATAAAAATTATGTGAGTCAATGCAAAGTCAGTTAATATTTAAATTTCTACATTACATTTCACTTGTGACTGTTGTGAGTTTGGTTTTAGTTGTATAATAGTTATCAAACTCGATAAGACTTAATATTATTCTATTTGCTGTCTGCTTGAGTGTGTAATACTAAACATTGAAATACATAAATATAGTAATAATATAACAAAGAGTGTATCTTGTATTAATGATACTGTCTGTATTCTCATCAAATATATAATTAATAAAACTCAGTGTTGCCTACATCAAATAGGCCTATTCCCCAAAGGGGATGGTAACCATCCTAAAACTCAAATATTATTTTTCTAACCAAATATTGATATATAATGATTATTTTTATTACCACAAAATAGGGTGAATCAATGGATTTTTTTTTAATTCAACAAATTAACCTAACTCTCCTAAGAAATAGTTTATTGGGAGTTAGGCAGAATGTTTTTGAGACACGTGCCACACCCACAATTTGCCAAAGAATTATCTTTTTTTACAAACATGCAATAACTGTCATAGCAAACCCAACTCTTACAAATCATAAACATTATTTTTTTATTTATTTAGCACCGCGCCTTACTACCCGTTCGGGTTAGACCCTCTAAGTACTAATTACGTTTAGGGATTAGGACTTGGGAAGATTGAATTAGAGGAAGTGAACCCGCATTTGCATGGAGGGAGAGTGGAAAACCATTGAGGAAAAAAACCCTCCAGTTCACCCGACCGAGATTCGAACCTCGATCTCCCCGTCCTCAGCAGTCGAGATAAACACGACTAGCGCGTTTGCCAACTACGCCACCGAGGCGGGTCAATCAGAAACAATAGGGGCCTATATTTATATCTTGTGTGAAGAAATCATGTATAGATATTAGGCCTAAGCTTACTAATGAAATAACATGACATATGCAAGAATGGATGATAACTAATCCAGAAATCGATCAATAACAACTATAATGGATGTTAGATGATGTCACAAATATAAAATCCCAAATTGATGTTTAAAAGAATTATTATAATAAAAACCTAATTTTCAAACATTACATCATTTATGTGTTATATAATTATGGCTACTACCCATTCTAATCAAACCTAACCTTTCGTGATTTAGAACAAAATTGTAACAATCTGTCTCCAACTCAAAGCACTAGGTGTTAATGCTGTATAGTAAGATTCTGATAGGAAGGACTATTCTGAAAGCTATAAAAGTTTATGAATCTAATTTAATTTTCTAAAAGATACTTAAACAACTTTCATAGGCCTACTTCAAGTCATGTTATCTGCAGCAGTCACTTTTGATAGGTAGTAACTTTTTGGGAAATATTATTTGTTACTGTTGTTTTCAGAGATCTGTTTGAAAAAACTCAAAAGGTGAATGAATCATTAATTGATAAACATAATGCAAAGAACACAGGAAAAACGAAAAAACTAAGTAACAAGTTGATCCAAACAGAAGAGAAAAAGATAATAATTGAGGTTGAAGATCTAACATCGGAAGGTGTGTACTGGCAAAGTTTGTTTTTGGGGGCTATGTTTCTTGCAGGTGAGAGCTTCTGACACTAGTGGGCCACTTTATATTTATAGGCCTTAAACAAGTCTACAAGCCTTCTATCACTTGATTTTCCTAGTTAATTTTGTGTACAATTTTCAAAGGAAGGTCTTTCCTTATCTGACAGCTAGAAAAGTTACTAGATCTACTTTAATGTGTTCAGACGTCAGGTGATGTGATCTGCAACTGTCATTTTTATTAGATATCAACAACTACAAAATAGTAAATTGATATCAATTTTTTATTTTACAAAAAAACTCTTTCTATGAAAATTGTACTGTTTATGTACTAATGTATATAAGTAGGCTACATTTTTATAGAACACCTTATTTCAGCACTCATTACACTGATTCTTTTTGTATGTTCAGTTATACTCAAATTTACCAATTATGTTGTTCCTCTCTTCCCCTACCTCGTGTGTGTGGTTTTTACTCAACCTAACTTAACCTAGACACAATGTAAATCCCTCCCCTGTATATTTACTCAACCTAGATTAATGTACTAGTTATGTGTTGAGCTAGACTGTCGATGATGGGAAGATCAAGGTTTAAATCTTGGTTGGGTGTACTGAGGGTGGTTTTTACTAAATGGTTTTCCACTCTCACTCCACACAAATGCGGGTTCACTTCCTCTTTATGCCACCTTCTTAATTCCTAACCCATTAGCATAGTTAGTAACTTAAGCCTATAACCTGAACGGGTAGTAAGACGCGGTGCTAAGCATTATTATTATTATTATTATTATTTACTCAACTTAACATTATTTTAGGCCCTCCCCTTCCCCCACGTACAAAAAAATTTTGGTGCCCCTGCATTGATTAATTCACATACACTCATATATACACTACCTCCCGATGGCAACGTGGTCTAAGGCGTCAAACTCTCAATATATTGGATTGCTGATGATGATAAAGTAGAAGTTTGAATCCCAGCCAGCTGCACAAAGGTTTTTTTTTTTTCACTTTAATTTTTACTCCCCCCATGCTAATGTAGGCACACATCCTCTAAACAATCTTTTAATCCCTAGCCCTTAAATTAAGTAGTTAATAATAACTAGGGTGTTTTTGTAATAATAAAAAAAAATAGATAAAAATGTCAAATGGTTAAAATTTATTTATATACCCATCCCTTAATTCATGGGTGAGCAACTTTTTTGATATCACGGATCGTATGTGTTAAAAAAAATTAGCAACCTGGTAGGAAAAAATATTGAGCAAAATATATATACTTTATAGTTCTCTTGGGGTGACCTGGTGGTCTAGGGGTCAGGGGTTCAATCCTCGGTCCCGGCACAGATCTATATGATTGCCAAACCCTTCCTTCACCTCTGAAAAGACTTGTACTAATCACAACTTGAGAATGTGAGGAATGCCAGGCCTCCATCGTGGTTCAGATCCCACGTTAAACTGTAGGTCCTCCATTTAATCTCACAATCACCCTAACATTACACATTGGCATAAGTGCATATAATCCCAACGGGTAGTAAGACACAATAATAATAATAGTAAAATAATATAGTTCTCATATAGGAATTAGGCTTATTGGTCTATTTTATTAACACTTAAGTTTGCTAAATATTTTGTGGGATGGTTAAAATCAGTTTGATGACCCCTGCCTTAGTTTATGAATGTAATTTATTATTTGAAAACACTTTATAAAAGAAAAATTCACGAATCAAAAACCCTCTTTATATAAATGTAAATGGGTATAGGTATGATAGTTCTTGATCCCAACAATATCACTAATTTAAAATAAACCAGGGCATCACAACATTATTTATAATAAGTCTTTCACTTTTACTGTTGTTTAGGCATTTAGTAAAGTATTATGGCCACCCACATATGTAACAAGACTTTGCATACTGGTGCAAAAGTGATTAGTTTGCAAGTATGCTTGTGGCCTTATAAAAATAATAAATTATTACAATTGCTTCTTTGTAACTACAAATAAAATTATCGAGGAGATTGAATCAGTAAATTTATCACCATTAGTGAAGTTTATCTCAATTGTTGCATTATTAGTGATTTTTAACTCACTTCTTAAAATAATTAATAATATCAGTGTTACTAATTTTGTGTAATTTGTTATCAAAGCTGGTCCAAGTGAGAAGTATTGGGAAGTGTTGGCGGAGAGGCGACGAGTGGCTCTAGAAGAAACATTGAAAGAAAACCAAAAACTACATGACACAATCGCTCTATTGAAGGAAGAATGTTCAGAATACAAGCAGTTGCTCAAAGATTCTGAAGATCTTGTTGAAACTTTAAAAGTGAGTAGTTTTATATTATTATTGACACTAGTAATACAATCTGTCAATTAAGAACATGCTAAATTATTAAGGGAAAAGGACTTATTGTTCTTTAGAGATAAATTTAGAAATAAAAATTGCCCACATTTTATAAATTTGGCTTTGTTGTCGGTATGGATTGATTGCGGCCTGACACCATGTTGTTTTTAATCAACTAGGCTATGTACATGCAAAGCCAATATAACTGGTATTATCCTTCACATTTCCCACTATTAAAATATTTAATATCTCATATTTTCTAAGAGGCTACAAGAAGGTGGATAGGAACATAAAATAAAAGGAACAAAAACATTATTACTTTTACAATGAACAGAAGAACACAGTACACAATTCACATTGCTGTCATTGGACTGAGAGTAAATGGCTGCCTCTTGAATAAAATTGGTCATTACCACCCAATCCCTTGACATAGGTTTCATTATATTGGAACTCATCAGGGGGGAGTATGAAATGCGCAACAAAACTTCTTAAAAGAGGAAACCAAAAAATACAAAAGGGATAGAAAGGAAATTGGTAAAGAATGATAGAACACTTAGATAGTGACATGTAAAAGGGAAAACATAAAGGACAAACACAGGAAATGGACTATTTAATATCTGGTAAAGTTAACTCAGTGCTGGGTGCTCAACTCTGAATTGGCATGGTGGGGTTCAAATATTCTCAGGGTTCATCAAGTTTTCTTCATTTGTGGTATTTCATCCTTGCAATATGTGAATCTATTTCCTTAAAATTTGGCTATTGTCAATAGTCATGAGTGTTTTCATAAATTTAACTCCCATTAAGGCTGAGCCTACCCATAAATGCACTGTTATAAACTTAAAAATGTTTAAAAAAAATATATAATAATTTAACATTGTTGTTTTTTTATTTATTTTAGTAACATATCTGGGCATCTTTCATAATTATTATGGAATTTTCAAACCATGCTAAAATAAGTTATTGAAATATTTTCGTTAAAATGTTTCCATTTCAATGCATTTTAAATGGGAAAACAAACATTATTATTCGATTTATTTATTTTCTTTGTACAATTAAGCTAGTGTGTTTGTTTATAACATTATTTAATGAATAATTTCTTTTTCTTTTTGGACGTATTTTAAAATTTGGGTTGGCTTCAATAATCACAACGATATTGAGCTCTAACGACTGCCAAGTCGACACTCTAGTCAAAATACATAGTTTTAAATACAACTTTTTCTTCTATAAATAGTTATCTTAGTTGATAATAGGTGCAGTAAGTATGATCGTTACCCATTTACAAGCTAGTATTGTTTTACAAGCGTTGGCTAACCTGCTGTATAGGAATCCAGGTGGCAGTGGAGGGTGAAGCTAATTTCTGTGACCTTCATGAGTCAAACATTAATACCATGTGTATTGGGATAAGAAGTGCCAATGTCCAATTATGAAAATTTGTGTGATTAAATATAAACATCTTAATATATTCATTAACTAAAATACTCAAAAAGTCTTAACTTCTACCGTCTCGGTGGTGTAGTTGGCTAACGCGCTAGTCGTGTTGAGCTCGACCGCCGAGGACGGGGAGATTAGAGGAACTGTATCTGAATTTTAGATATAAAAAAGCTAAATATGCAATTAATTTAAATATGTATTATTTTTGCACCACGTCGTATTATTAAGCTGGTATTTTCACCCTTTAATGGTGGGGAGAAGAGTTTTAGATTAAATGTACCCTTATTTATGTGGAGGAAGAGTAAAATAATAAGAGGAACTTTGATCAAAAATTCATATATTTTTATTGCACACTTGCTTGGTGTAAAAATGGGTGTATTCTTCACTCAAGGTTTTAATAATATCTAGACTGACTCTGTGGTCTTGTAGTTAAGAGTTCCTGGGTTTGATCCTTGTCGCTTCCAAATTTATTTTTCTGCTAAGCAGTGGTTCTGGAACAGAGTCAAACTCAGCCTTGTGAGGACAAATGAGGAGTTACTTGAATAAATAAGGAGCGATTCTGGTTTATAAAACTGAGATAACGACCAGAAGGTTTGTTGTGTTAAATCTACATGACACCTTCTATCCACAAATGTTGGAACTATCTTCACCAACATACTGTGGCCACTCAGTTGTTTGCTTGTGGGAGTTTTGATACTATTTATCTAAAGTGTCAACCTCAGGTCATATGATGACAATCTAAAAAGATGTAAAAATAGTTTTAGAAACTTTAGTAACTCTTCCTGCTGTGTTCTTTATAAATGCTTTCACTGCGATAGAAAGTTTTAACACTTAGCTATATTCATATTAATTGATTGTTTTGTAATCTATTAACATCTGTTTTATTGTTGCAGGAACTACTTGGATATGAAGAAAATGAAATGGGTGATCAGGATGATTCCTTGTTAGCCAACTGAAACCCTATCCAAAGTTTAATTTAACTTATAAACATTCATAATTAATTTTCTAGTTTTAACACCAATGAACGTTTGTTTTAAATTTTAAATCTCTCTTTTACATTTTAGTTCTTTCTTAACCAGCCACATGTTTTTTCATAAAATTAACTAAGTTTGTGTTGCCCCCAATCCCCGTCCCTCTTTTAAAAAAATAGGATTGGAAGGAAATTACTCTTACTAACTTTAAAATCCATATTTTAAGCTAATTTTATTACTCGATTGCTATATTACCAGCAGAATAATAAAAAATAATAAAAAACTGAGGAAAGTTGTTTCATTTATAATCACATGTCTGTGGAATAAAAAATTTAGTTGATAAATAAATAATTAATATATTTCGAATTATATACTTTACATTTGTGATAAATGCACTACTTGGTTTGAGCGCGAGCTTTGAGAAGAGTTGTTACAATTTATCATTCATACACTTCTTGGGAGGAAAGAAATTTTATAATGGATTAGTAAAGTTTTGCTTTTGTAAATATATGATCTAAAAAGTTTTCCATGATGAAATTATTTTTTAATAATTTATAATTATGTAATTAACAGGAAAATACACATAAGAAATGAATACCTATGTCTAAGACAAATTTACGGGTCAGTTTTCTCATCACTCATTCCTGTGCAATCTTCATTTATAAAATTTAAATATTTATGACAAAATCATGGTATTCACTTACAGTTTATGCACTTATGACAAGAATAGGATAGGATTGGAATAATTTGATAGCATAACATTTAAAGACATAATAATTTAATAAATAAAGCATTCAAATAATATTTACATTATATTGTACATGTTTACAGACACGTTAAATTAAAATGGAAAAACAAAAATCTGATTTTTCTTTTATCGTGTTATTAAAAGAATCCAAATTTTATTTTTCCTCCTTTGAAAGTAAATAAAACAATGATTTAATTTGTTTGTTTTTAATATAGTAAAACTTATAATGATTTAACAACATGCATCTTCGATTAGAAGTTTAGAACAAGGCCATGAGTTTGGGACCGCTTTTCTCTTTCTTTATGGTATTGTGTGAATATCATTTTGATGTTATGATAGAAATTAGTTTTATGTACACATTAAGTCATATTGATTTTCTTATTTTCTTTTTTATTTAATCAGAGTTTGAGTTTTGTACGGTGGCTGTTATGAATTCTAGCTAGCTAGCATTGGGTCTTCAATTTGAATGAATGTGCAGCCACTCACTATTTTATTTATTCTTTTACAGGAACTCTACTTACCTAGGTATTTTTAATTTTATTTAACATTAAATTAGACAATTGGACAGATTTAAAAAATTTCACTTGTTTGATAATAAACCAATAAAAAAAATGTATAAAAATAAATTGCTCTAAGCAAAATATAACATGTTAATAATTAAATATGGTAGAATTGTAAAAAAATTAAATACAAATTAAAGTAAAAACACTAACTCACACACACTTCATTATGTCTATGACTTCATGGTATAATCTTTAGTCTTCAAATAAATTTGAAGTTGAAATTGATTCTAAAGACCAAAAATGCAGCTTAGAACAATATATTATACTGTTTATAATATTACATTGAAATATTATATTCTCATCTTTAAAGAAGATATTCTTAAGACCAAATATTAAAAAACAAACAAACAAAAACCCTCGATTATCAGTATTTTCTTGGATTAATACCTTTTATTTACATTTTATAACCTTTAGATAGTGATATATAACACTAATACATAAAATAATGCATTGTTTTTATATAATATAATTAACAAACTGTCAATAGATATCGCTAGTGGTGAAACTAAACACAGGGAACAAATTATATTTGTAAAAGCAGTGTATCGTGATAGTGATTTTTACCAAGTGATTTCAAACATTATCACTATATTCTACATTTGATAAATACCTTTAATGAAAGAACACATAAAAATAAATATATAGTAAATTGATTACTGATAAAGTTTGCTTAAATTTGTACTGTAGCTTTTATAAGCCTTTTACATGATTGCTATAAAGTGCATAGCTAATTAAATAAATATCAAAAATCTTAGTTTCTTGATAAATATCAACAAATCATATTTTTATTCACATTTTTTTTCTTTAGGTCAATGTAGAATTTATAAAGTTAATTTAGACTTAATGGCAATATCTTATCCTGACTATTCATTGTTTATTTTTGTTTATATTTTAATCATAAGTTAGGTCATTACCAGAATAAAGTAAAAGTATGTTATAGCTGAAAATGAAACAAGCCACACCGATCTTAAAATATTGTAAACTAAATAAATTTGACATAGTTATGTATTTAATTCATACTGTTATAAAGGACGGCACCCCATTGACTTCAACTTCAACATTCATATTTTCCTTCACATCTGTGAAAACATTTTGAAGCAATTTAAAAATGTTGACAAATGCCATATGGTCCAAAAGTCTTACCTAAATGATTGAGGGATTGCTTCACTTTGTCCCATTTTAAATTATTAGTTTTTTATAATAATAACAAAATAGCATTGTAGTTAAGACAGACCAGTTTGGCAAGTTTTGATAATAATTTCAACACATTGTCTTAAATATAGTTTTTAATTTGCTTCATACACATTAAGCAACCGATATTCATTAATCCTCATTGAGTGATTAAGTGCCAATCATAATACTTCGCCAAAAATTAAACATTAAAAAAAAGTATAAATTGTTTATTAATCACTAAGTTGGATACATAATTATTTTCTATTCATCTACATAAATATTTGAACTGGTACTGTAAGCATTGTTTGAAATGTATACAAGTTTTTACTTTAAAAGTGTTTAAAAAACAATTTTTGTTTATTACCGGTTCATTAATGCTTGTGTGAAAGTAAAATGTAGGTTACATAGAAGTCTAAGAATGGAATTTCCTAAATTCAATAGGGATATTTAATGTGGTGGTTGGAAAAGCAAATTCTTTGAGATTTCTTAAATAGTGTTTCCATCACAACGTTGGGAAGAAGAGCGTAAGCTTTTGTAGTCCATCACACAAACCTTTGAGGAGGCACCAACCTTTATTAAATGAATGTTTTGTTCTTAAATTGCCAATTTGCTTTGATGATCTTTATAACTATATTATGGTACTTAGGCTTTGGCCTCATTTTACAATGTAGCATTAAACTTCTCCAAAAACATGTGTAGTTACTATAGGAATATATTATATAAGTATTGCACATGTTTCTAAAGTTGATGTTTAAGAGAACATTGTAATTTTTAATGCTATGATTATAACACTTAATAAATATATATATTTTTAAATTATGTGGCCTTTGTATTCTTTCATAATTTTTTAAACACAGGCTTGGCTCTCCTCTTGCTAGGACTATCTGGTATTAGTGGGGGGCTACTACTGGGACTCATCATACCCCCTTTTCCTGCTACTCCTTTTCTCTTCCTTAAGGACTCTGTAGGTGCATGTTCAGTCGGCCGGAGCAGTTGCCGGAAATTGTACGGTCCTGAATAGTCCCCGTCTGCATCACTAGTTTTAGGTAACTCTCTGGTCGGACTATTGTTGGACGGTTGTGAAGTCTGGCGAAGCATTCTGCGCAGATCTGATGCAGGGCTGAATGGACTGTCACCATTTTGGTTCTTTATGTTCTTCTGCTGTGGCTTGTTATTCCAAGGCGGAGACTTGCGATTCTGATTGTCTAGTTTTTCGAAGCTAAAAAAGATAATTTGATTAGTAACTAAACAAATAATAATTTGATTGATAGCTATAATTATTATTAAACTCTGCTAAAAAATATTAGGGCATGCCTTGCATAGTAACAATAAAATTTGGCAGATGTGGGAAGACATTCAAACCACATACAAATAAATTCTAGGAAAATATTAAATATACATAATGTATACAATGTTTGAATGTCTCTATTGTAGGCCAGAGTTCCTGGATAAAGATTTAGAGATACAGGGTTCGATACCTGGCGCTTCCAAAATTTTTCTCTGACTCAGTGGATCTAGTACTAAGTCAAACAGCCTTGTGAGGACAAAAGAGGAGCCACTTTAAAAAAGGTAGCAGCTCTGGTTCAGAAAACTAAGATTAAAGGCCGGAGAGCTCGTGCTGGCCACTTGACAGCCCCTACCCACAAATGTTGGCAATATCATTGCTAACAATGGCAGTTGCTTGGTCGTTATAGCTTGCTTGCAGGCTTACACCATGGAGTTATATATATATATATAATGTTTAGGTGAGAGCTTTCATTAAATGATCAAAAAATATATATATAGTTATATGAGGTTAACCTTCTCATATATTATCCTTATCCTAGATTAACTCATTCATTATGATCTAACAGACTTGTTCAAAGTCAGAAAGGGATGACATTCGATAGAGTGAAGTGGAAGTAATTGATGGAAATACTCCAGAAGATCAGCATCAACTGGAGGAGCAGAAGGCTGATGGCAAACCTCTACCTGGGACAGTGAGTGAAAGTGAGGCTGAATAATGGAGATATCAGCAACATAGAGATATGAATAGAAGTGAGGCAGGGATACTATTTGTCACCCAGTCTGTTCAACTTATATGGGGAGTGGCTGGTAGAGAAACCCTGGAGGGATGTGGCAATTTTAGGATAAGAGGATACGTCTTCAACACAGTAAAATACGCATATGAGCTAGAGTTGCAGGAAATTATGGACCGGCTGGTGGAGATATGGCAGAGGGATCAACATTTAGAAGTGACGGTGATTTCAAAAAATGAGGAACTGCTGAAAATCAAAATTTTAAACCAGAATTTGAAAAACAGAGCGGTTCAAGTACCTCAGAAGTCTGATGAAAAGGATACCTACTGCACCAAGGAAATTGGGTTGAGGATTGCCATGGCCAAGGAAGCTTTCAACAAGAAGAGGTTTCTTTTGATCAGCAAGTTGAGTTTGCAATTGAGGAAGAAACTGATGGAATGCTACATTTGGAACATTGCGTTGTATTGAGCAGGAACTTGAACTCTTAGCAAGATGGAAAAGAGATACTTGGAGAGCTTTGAAATGTGGTGCTGGAGAAGACTTGAGAAGATCAGGTGGACAGACAGGCTGAGAAATGAATAAGTCTTAAGATGAGTGGGTGAGAAAAGAACCATTTTGGATTTGATTCTTCGGTACAAAGCACACTGAATTGGAAACATCTTTAGGAGGATCTATCTTCTCCACGATGTCATAGAAGGAAAGGTTGAAGAAAAGAGGAACTTAGGGAAAAGAAGGATTCAAACTTGAAGGAAAGAAGAAAATTATGGGAGCTCAAGGAAGAGGCACAGAACAGGGTGCATTATTGGTCATCTAAGTTCACTGACAAAAGGAATGGGTCTGTCATAAAACAGAACACGTAATAATAATAAATAATCCAAATTTAAACCTTTTTTTGGAATTTTGAATCTAATTTTTCTAGCAATATCAAAGTTTTCAACTCATTGAAAATAAAATAAAAATTAAAACCAAGTCACCAGTCTTCTTTAATTGAATGTTAAAATACAGTCTGGTCTATGACGTCACACTCGCAATAAACTGGACTGCTGATGACGGGAAGACCCGTGGTTCAATTATTATTATTAGCACCGTTTCTTACTACACGTTCGGGTTATACGCACTTACGCTAATGTGTAATGGTAGGGTGATTGTGAGTTGAAATGGAGGACCTACAGTTTAACGTGGGATCTAAATTACAGGGGAGGCCTGGCATTTCCCACATTCACAAGTTGTGATTAATTCATGTATTGTCAGAGGTGAAGGAAGGGTTTGGTAATCAAATAAATCCCCGGGGTTTAAACCCTTGTTGGGTGTACTGAAGGTGTTTTTTCCTAAATGATTTTCCACTCTCCCTCCAAAAAAATGTAGTTACACTTCCTCTAAATATAACCTTCCTAATCCCTAAAACCATTAGTGTAATTAGTACATAAATGTGTAACCCGAGCGGGTAGTAAGTCGTGGTGCTAAACATTTTTTTGTTTGATACTTTACATGTATTGACACTGCCTGGCTGTCATAACATGACCACTTATAAGCATGAATTGTTATAATGCTAAATATTAATTGTCTTTCTAATTGAACTAATGGGAATATTGCTAGGGGGTTTACGTTTCAACCCTCAAAATTCAACATTCCTGTACCAATTTGTCCACAACACACAACTTGATGGGATTGCAATTGGTGGCCATCTCGGTCACTATGGACACATTAAGTATGAAATATTTAAAACACTACTCTTTTTCCAAACTAAGCAAAAATAGATACAAATTTTTACCTAAAATTTCCTTAGACCCTTGCAAGCTGTAAAATTTAATATAAAAAAAGAGCTATCACAGATCTGATTGCAAGCATTGTGTGCTAAACTAAATTAATAATTATTCATTGTTGATAACTGTACCCAGCAGCTCATTCAGATACTTGTATAGGCTATTACTGAATTTCCTTGCTAGAATGACTCGGCAGCAAATGGGGACTTTTGAGGTAAGGATATTTGTTTAGAAAAATAAAGTCTCAAAAGTAGAATAACATAAAAATAATTTCATCTCAAGATCTTGTTTTTCAAAGTCTTGAAAATTTATTTTATATTTGTTGGATTTAAAGAAGTATTTTAAAACGTTATCTAGGATTGTACATGAGGGACCAAAACAATTTAAACCTTGCTTAAGTCTGTATGAGCTGCAGTTATCAATGCTATGATAGCAAATAATTGAATGTTTTCACTGTATTGAACATTCTATACTTGCCAAATTTTACAAATAGCCTGGAAATAGATTTTACTGTGGATATCAAGAATTATTTTTGTTTGCAATGTCTTAAAATAAATTCATAGCTTCTCATGAAAACTTCCCGACATTTTTCAAAAAATGCCTAATAGACTAGGGGCTATGGAATAAGTAAGGGGAGTTTTGTCATCGTTTGTCCTGTTTATTATGACAAGCTACCAGAACTTTTACTAACATGAACTAAAAATAAATTTCCTAAGATAAATACTTTTAGACATATTTTGTCTTGAAGATTTTTTCAAAAAAATGAGAAAAGTAAGGTTATAAAAAGGGACGCGACCTTCAAATTGTGACTTTCTTAAACCTCTTAAGGATATTTGAGGATTAATTTATTTTTTTATAATTCATTATCTTTATTGTGAACAGTTTCTAGCCACTTTCCAGGTCTGTTTGGAATATAAACCTCTCCAACATATTCTTTCTCCACCTCTCCTCCACAATGACCCACTTTTTCCTCTCTCCTCCACACTTCAACCAAGTGTCCCTTGGTATTCCTCTTAGCCTCCTATCTCCCCCACTTTAATATCAAACATTTTTAGTATCTTCTCCTTTTCCATTCTCCTCCTTGCATGGCCATACCACCTTAGTCATTCCTTCTCTATGCTCTTCTGCACTGGATCCTACTTAGTCGAGGATGTAGAGAACGTGAGAAAAGGCCATTGTTTTCACGATTTTTATAGCAAAACTTTTTTGGCCAAAATAATAAAATAATGCTTCAGTACAGACATAAAGAATTTAATTTTCTTCACATGGTGACTTCAACATTTCTTGAATATCTCTCAAGGTGTCCTGAAATTTAATGACAGCTCTTTATTTAAAAAGTTGTTTATTTAATGCTGATATGCTCATACAGATATTTAAGAACTGTTGAGGTCACCATGTGAAAAAAATTTAAATTCTATATTTGTACTGAAGCAATACTGAAACAATATTTGATTTATTTTGGCCAAAAAAAAGTTTTGATGTAAAAACTGCAAAAACGCTTACCTTTTCTCTCATACCCTACAGCCTCACCTTAACTATATCATTACCAACCAATCCCCCATTAAAAACAATTGATTTTTAACAATATAGAATTAATGTAAAAAGTTCAGGGCACGAATTCATTAAAGGGTGCAACTATATGTACCAACACAACTTTGAAAGATGTGCTTAAATCTGTATTCACTAGAGAGAACAGCACAGTCAAGTCAAGAATAGGCACAACTTATAAACCATGTAACCACAATAAATTAAAATGGCGGAATATTATCATAATACCTTGAAATATTCTTAGTTAACTGTGCTCCAGTTAATGATTAACATACGAATTTAAATAGTGAACATCTGTAAACCACATCATTTGTTTCAATCTAGAATAAACTGTAGCGATAACAAAGCTTTCACTTGCTTGTAGTATTAAGCACTCATATAAAAAGCAATGTCATTTATTTTATTGTTATAAAAAAAATCAAGTAAACTAGCAAATTGGACTATTTCTCTTGCCCCAAACATATTCTCCTGAATTCAGTTATCTTGTTGTAAATATAAAATGTCTAGTATATTTTTTAAACATATTTTAAAGTGTATATTTATAGGTGAATGAAATGTTTGAACTATCAATAATATGGACAAATACCATAATTATGTATAATATTTTTTTGGAAAGCTCTCGGAAATACTTTTAACTTGATTATTAGCTTATAAAACTAAATTAGTACTATATTTATTTTCTGCAATTTTTAGTAGTGTTTGAAATTAAATAAAGTAGCATCGACTTGGAAAGTAAATTCTTTACATGTAATGGCAAAATAAAGTAAAAATTGTACTGTTTGTGATTATGTCGTGGTAATACCAAAAGCTTGTTTAATGAATAGAGAAATGGAGCAAATAAATGAGGTGTATTTGGTGCAAAGTTACACCATTTGTATTTACACGCTGCAGCAGATTTTTACCCTTTAGGGAAAAGAGAAATCAAGCAAATAAATAAGGCGTGCCTTGAGCACGAAGAAATATAATTTTTATACTTAAGCGGGAGCATATTTGCACCCTTAAGAGCAGGAGCCACAATCATAATCAGCTAAGGGCTGGAAAGAAATATGGCTAACGCAACACAAGCTATTATTAAAATAGGGTGCAATTAAGTTAGTTACTAAATTAAGATCTGTTGGAGCATTCATGGATGGTTTTCCACGCAAGTAAAAACTTTCAATTTCTTGGTTAGAAATCTCAATTTTACTAAAATAGAGTACTTTTCCAAAAAAACTTTATGGGCCACAGAAAAAAAAGTGTTGCAGGCCACATACACACTAATTAAAAATTCCTACTTTAGAGAATCTGGGCCCAGAATTGCAGAGAAACTATACCAAAGTTGGAAATTTAACCTCTTATGTTTATTGTGTTTTTTTAAGATTTGAAATTTGTAGGCCAAGTTCGTGTTGGAGCCAAGAAAAAGTTGACTCCACTATCTTTGTTATGAAACAATTTATTTTTTGTCAAATGAAGTGGAACATCTTATAATATGATGTGATTGTACATCCTTACCAATCCCGATTGCTGCGCTGGTTTTGGTGGAGTGTAGGTCCCATCACAGGTCTCCTTAGCATGTTATTGTTATTCTTGTTCTGTATGGCTGATGCACGATCCCAGGCTTCCAGCAGGTGACGTTCACGCAAGACATTCTCATGTGCATGAGACATGAGCACCTCACGCCTCTGTGCATCCATGTCCAGGGTCTCCATGCGAGTTCTAAGCAAACATATGAATAGCTTTGATTAATGACACTAATATGTCAAGCTTTCAAAACTAATGATAAACAATCTTCCAATGTATTTGATATCTAGGATATACAGACATTATTCAGTTTATAAGCAGAGAAAAAATATTAATTAATACAACTACAATCATCAGGCCTCTGTAAATTTGGATTTTGTTTATATCCAGTAAACTATATTAATTACAATGAATGAATAAATAGGTGGCACACCATAATAGGGAGTAACAGCTGATGTAATTAGAGAGGTGACACGGCATATAAGAGAGGGAGGGACAGCTGATGTAATCGGAAAGTTGGCGTGGCATACTAGAGAGGGGGGAACAGCTGATGTAATCGGGGAGGTGACATGGCATTCAAGAGAGGGAGGAAGAGCTGATGTAATTAGAGAGGTGACACAGCATACAAGAGAAGGAGGAACAGCTGATGTAATCAGAAAGGTGACGTGGCATAATAGGGAGGAACAGCTGATGTAACCGGATAGGTGACATGGGATACAAGAGAGGGAGGGACAGCTGATGTAATCGGATAGGTGACATGGGATAATAGGCAGGAATAGCTGATGTAATCGGATAGGTGACATGGGATAATAGGCAGGAATAGCTGATGTAATCGGATAGGTGACACAGCATACTATAGAGGGAGGAACAGCTGATGTAATCAGAAAGGTGACGTGGCATAATAGGGAGGAACAGCTGATGTAATCATAGAGGTGATGTGGCATAATAGTTTGTATTCATGATACTTTTTTTTTTTGCCTGGATAACAGTTCAAAAATCATATGTTTAGGTTTTGGGTTGCCAACACCTGTAAAAGAGAACTGTTTTGTTATAGATGTCAAGTTTTTAAATTATACCTTATATTTTACTTTAAAAATAACATAAACTTAAATTTTCTTACACTGCTTCATAAATTTTAATTATTTCTTTTTACCCAATCTGAAACAATATTTTAAACATTATTAAAAGTACTTATTTTTCGTTTTGGAATGTTATCTATGATGTGTAATATAGTGCATACATTAATACCTTTTATTACAGTCATCGTATTTACTTGGAAAAGATAAAATACTTGTCATTTTTTATATATATAATACATAATTTTATGTATTTTTATCATAATTCAAAATATTTAACTGAATATAATATTTTTATCCATTGCGTGAGTGCATCATTGTAAATAGCTTGTTTTCGTCATGTTCAATCACATGGTTTAAATTCGCCGATCACCATTTTGAAGCATTGAAACTTTTGTGAATGTGCCGTGAATAATTTTTTTTAAGTGGAAAAAAATTATAAATAAACTTTGTGCCCAACCTCAAATAAATATAAATAATATTGGCCCCTATATTACTGTGGTTAACTATCACATTCGTACATTACCATCTGTTTTCATTACAGTTATCCAAAGTGACAGATGTCAGCTGTTGGCATAGGGATACATTAGGGACTTTGTCTAGTAACTTATTGAGCTGTCATCCAAGTAACTTGACATGATAAGATGACATAACATAATAGAGAGGGACATATGGTCAAAAACAGTTAATAAAATCATCAAATCACAAAAATGTTCTTATGAAAGTTCAACACTTGACACATATAACAAAAACCTGAAATAAAGTGAATACAAGGTACAACACAAAAGTTATCTGATTGACTGTGTAGCGCACCAACGTGATGCAGCATGGGCTCAAAACGCTAAAGCTATCAACAGATTCATTATCTCCACAATGTGTAAAGTTTTAATTTTTACATGCAAGCTTTTTTTTTTTTTCAGGAGTGTTTTATGTGTTAGTGTTAGGGTGCCCTGGGATGTTTGTTAGATGAAAAATGGCAGACTTATAAGAACAGTACATGTGCAACAAGTTTTAGTTCAAATGCGACAAAATTGTTTGAACAAGAATTTTGGGATGAATCTACGGCCAGAATTTATAATGATTCTTGTTGATAAAATGATGGTAAAGGTTGCCAAACTTTTGGTTGATCCTAACCTAAGAAGATTACTAGAAAAAAACTCATCTGTAACAATGTTGGCCTACCATTTGATTCATGCCAATGCATTCTCACAAAGAAAGTTAACATATAGTGGATCACTGTCATATTTGTGAACTACTTGCTGAAGTAGGACCAGAGGCAACATTGTATCAATGTGTGTCCAGGAACAGGTAAGAAATGACTAAAAATATTCCTTTCCAAGGTCATCACTGGTGATGAAAGCTGGACCCACAACTACGAGCCATAAACCAAGCAACAATAATTTCAGTAAAAGAGTCCATCTTTACAGTGACTTAGGAAAACAAAGTAGGTCAAGACCAACATCAAGAGAATGCTGATCTGTTTCTTCGACATGGAAGAAATTGTTCAGGAGTCTGTTCATGTAAAACAGGGGGTGAGTCAACACTTTAACAAAGAGGTCCTCAGGTGTTTTAGGGAGGATATGAAATGGAAATGTCTGTAAAAGTGACACCTGACACCCACAGGACTAACCACTGCATAACTTGTCAGCCCACCTGTTCTGTCTGTGCAACAGTTTATGCTTAAAAAAACATAGCAGTAGTCCCCCAAACTTGAGTATTATCCTGTTCTAGCCCCCTGCATCTTCTACCTGTTCCCCAAAGAGGATCCTGCCAAAGAGGTGATAATTTGACGACAGCAAAGATTCAGGTGGAATCACAAGAGGTAGTGAAGAACATCCTACAAACAGAGCTACAGAGGTGCTTCCAGATGTGGGGAAAACCGCTGGGGGGTGATGTACCAACTCCCAATGGGGATATTTCAAGGAAATAAGCAGTGATTAAAACCCAATATAAGCCTGCATTATTTTATTGGTTAAGTCCATTAACATTTATATCACACCTCGTATTTTATAATCCAAAGAAAAATGCACTTATTACTTTATTCTATACATTCTTTATAAATAAAAATATGTACCTCAAGAGTGAAGAGAGATTTTTCTTAAAGAATACAAATGACCAGAAATTCACTCATAATTAAGGTGTGTGAATTCCTTAATTACTAATTATCCAACAAAACACACGTTTTAAGGTTTTTGCCATGCAGGGAAAATTTGGTTTGTAGCCCTCATTTTACCGTGTGTATTTGTTTGTACCCCCATCTCCTAACAGCATCTTCCTTATTGCTTGCCATGCAGTAAATAATTTGTTCTTGACTTCAGCTGCATTCATCGTTAATTGAAAGCATTTAATATTTTGTTTATCCGGCCTAAATTTATCATCTTCAAAACATTCCTTACCTGGTCTGCCTATACTTAAATATGTTCCTTTATACATGTTAATGAAGGAAGAGAGCAGAGAAAAAGACTTGCAACACAACTCACCTTAATGGACGCAGTTTATTTTCAAGTTGTATTAGAGGAAGGTCCCAGGTCGTGTCATCATCTCCAAAGTCAGGGGATGGGCTGCATTTCACAGAGCAAGCAATAGACACACAAAAGCGTAAAGATTTTTCTGTTAGCAACAGGCTTCATAAACACCCACACCTTAGTTTGAAAGAGAAGATAAGAAAAGCTCCAAAACCTTTTTGAATCCCATAAATGAGCTAGAACATTTTAATTAGGGATGGTTTCCTCAAATCTTTGGATATTTCAAATCTTTAAAGATATTTGAAATTTGAGGATTCAAACAAATTTCAGATGAGATTCGAAGAAAAGTAATCCTTGTTTTTAATTTGAATTATTTGTTTGGAGCTATTATGGTTTCCCCATTAATTTACCACTTTATGTGAACATAATCCAAATTAAAGATAAATAATCCAAATATCTATGTGAAAATTAGCCCTGATGATTAAAATATTTTATTAATAAAATGAGCGTTGTGTAATAAAATGAGGGTTGTGTGATAAAATGAACGTTGTGAGATATCTATCGCATGGAGTGCTATAAAATTGTAAAATTAGTAGCCTCTGTGCAGGAACAGGTGCATCTCGAAGTCAGAATTTTAAAATCTTAATTGGATCTTTTTAAGTTTATTAAAAACTGGATCAAAAGAAATAAAATCAAGAGTTTTTTTTAATTCTTTAAAAATCGGGTTGGAGGAAATAAAATGAAGAGATTTTTTTCAACTAATCAAAAATATGATCGAAATAAATAAATTGAAATGATTTTTTTTATGTCTGGTTAAAGCAAAGAAAAGAGTTTCCTGGAATAACCATATAACGATTATTCTGGGCAAAACCGAATACTTCTTCTAGCGAAAAAAATCTTTTTTTGTCAGCTATAGAACTCAAGATGCACAGAAAAACACAAAGCTGATTATAATTTTAAGAAATAAGCCATTATGTAGATAGACATGCATTTAGAATAATTTAGAATAGTAAATGAGTGAATATTTGTTAGGCTGCATTTGAACAGAGTGCAAGCATTAATTTAGAAGAATTAATTTTGAAAAAACATTCAACTTAAGTGTTAGGTATAAAAGCAAAACATAGTTATAAACACAAATGTACACTTGATAACCCTACCTGCTCATTTCCTCTTGCAAAGCTTCATAATAAGAGCTAGCCGGATTAGACGAAGAAAACTTCCCATCCAATTGCTGCAAAAAAAACACAACACAGCTTAGAGGATTCAAACTAAAACAATTTGACAAAGTACAAATGTTTGAGATGATATGAATATAAAAGAATAATAAACAGGGAGGTGAAGATAGTGTTAAAAATAACATAAAGAGAACTAAAATAATTAAAAAGTAAATTTGAGTACAAGGGTTGAGAAGTTACAAAGCAAATTTGAATCAATGCCATCACTTCCGTTTATGATATTCCTTCTATGCCTATTTATAAATATTTTCTTGGGCTTTATATCCACAAACAAATTATGAATCAAGAAATTGGTGGAGAAGTCTTGACAGATATAATAACTAGCCTATCACATGTACAACACTTTAATAATCTATACATCTACCAGACAAGAAAGAGAAAGGTAATTTATGAAGAATAAAACATATTTAAAAATATAAGTTCAATAATCTTATTGAAATGTGTTTTTTGAAGTTCAACACATCAACTTCTTGGAGTCATTAGCACCTTAACTAAATATAATTAAAAAGGGAAAAAATAAACATTAAAATGGATACAGTTCACTGCAGTGGCAGATTTACCAACGGGCCGAGTAGGCTGGAGGATAGAGCGGAAAATTTAGGGCCAATTTTTTTTTGTCTTACAGAAATTAAAAAGATTCATATTTATATACCTAAATGTTATTAGGTCCACACAAACATTTCAAATGTAATATATTTCACCACTTATATACATTTTTCTACAATTTGCCTAGTCGCATTTGGTAGCGATGCGGGAACAAGTGATATGACTGTTTGCTAAGTGTGTCTGGCCGAACTGACTGCACGAGTGTGGTGCTGTGCGCCGGAGCCAAAGCAGGGTTGTACTGTAGGCATGCGCCGCGTGGTGGCATTGAGTTCGAGAGAGATAGATATAGAGCAGCGATACAAACGGGGAAGTCCTGTCCTGTATTTACTTCAAAAACAAAAGAAAAGCTGCCTCGGTTGATTGGGTCCTGCAATTTCTAATATGTATTTATATTTCCATAGATTGTATGAATAATTTCATGACATAACATCACCGGGGTGTACAAACTTATAATAGGTAAGTAATCATAATATATTACAATAAATCATTCATAACGAATCAGTAAGACGTAATTTAACTTGATAGATAGCTGTTTCAGAAGCTATACAAAGAAATTTCGATTTGTTTGTTATATCATACTTAAATAAATTTTTGTACTTACGTTAGGTAACTATTCAATGTCTCAAGTTTGAACAAAGGATACTGCTAATTACATACGAGAAATAAAACTCCCAATGTAATCTTTTTTATTTCAGTTCTTGGATAAAAAATTGTTAGAATGAGTGATGGGAGAAAGCGAATTAGTGGAGCTGAGTATAAAAAGAAGGCCAAAATGAAAAAAGAAGAACAAGACCTGGTTATCCGTAAAACGATAACAATTGACAGTTTTTTTAAAAGTGGATGTGGAAGTAGTGTTGAAAGACCAGGAACTTCAACAACATGCACTGACACAATACAATCTGGACAAGATGAAACGGTTTTGAACTCTGCGGCCCAACAACAACAGTCATCTGTTGAACAATCTACTTTCGAAAAAACGGATATTTATGTTTTTGATGATAAGGCGGTAGAGGAATCGTCAATAAGTATGAAAATTGAAGATGCATCTCAGAATTAGATGTTAAGTAATGACCAAGGGCAAACAAGTGAAACAACAGTAAATCTAAACAAAGATCCAGCTTTATGGGAAATCAATGATACCTTAAGGGAGATTATCACAAGGTATGGCTTCAGTCAAAACAAGTCTTGCAATTTCTCTAAAAGTGAAAAATTATATGCTGATCAGCGTCTTTTCTTGCCAGTGAGTATCTTCCAAAGAAAAATGAAAAATAATTATGTGAATGACCGAAATTGGCTGGTTTATTCTGAAAGTAAAAGATCTGTATATTGCAGGCCCTGTTTGGCATTCGGTCCATTGGAGAATAAGACTCAGTTTGAGAACGAAGGATTTAATGACTGGAAAAATGCAGCAACACCGAGTAGCTCAACATGAAAACTCTGCGTGTCATAAATCTAGTATCCTTAGTTTGAAAGTTAGAAGTAAGATTGATGGCCGGCTCGACAATTTACTGCATGTCCAGATTTATGAAGAAATTACTTATTGGAGAAACGTTCTGAAGAGGGTTGTTACAGTAGTGAAGCGACTGTGTTCAAGAGGCCTCGCTTTCAGAGGAAAAAATGAAAAGTTCGGTGATCCACATAACGGAAATTATTATATGATCTTGGAACTGTTAGCTGAATTCGATCCATTTTTAGCCAGTCATATTAAATGATTTGGGAATCAAGGATCTGGAAGTACCAGTTACTTATCAAAGACTGTTTTCGTTGAGTTTATTCACTTGATGGGTCATAAAGTCTTAAAACAGATTGGAGACGAGATAAGAAGGGCAAAATATTTTTCCTTAATCATCGATTCAACACCAGATATAGCACATGTGGACCAAGTTAACCTCGTCATTAGATATGTTTTAGAAATAGGCAAACCGTGTGAAAGATTTCTCAAGTGTTTGCCCTCAGTGGGATATAAAACTGAAGAAATGTTTTTTGCCATTATTTTGGAACTCAAAACACTGGGCATAAATATTGAAGACTGTTGTGGACAATAATATGATAATGCCGCGAACATGTCTGGTGTGTACAATGGCTTACAGGCTAAAATTCAAAGTCAAGCACCTTTTGCTCTTTTCATTACTTGCTTTGCCCACTCTTTAAATTTTAGTGGCAACTGCGGCTACTGAATCATGCACAGAAGCTTGTCGCTTCTTCATGTTGCTTCAAGAAATCT
>CABFVX010004483.1:0-29575 GCA_902151425.1 Timema shepardi | reverse complement strand
GGGGGGGGGGTTGAGCCTCCAAAACTCCCTCTCTGACTACGGCCTTGGGAGAAATTAGAATTTAGCAAATATGTATCAAAATATTTTCTTATTGCAGGTACCTAATTATATCAGGATTGATTTGGTTCTAGGGTAATAAATGTACTCACTTTTTGAGAGAAGGTTATAAGTTCCGCCTGTCTGTTTGGTGTATAGTGCTGTTTCTGGCGCGGATGGTTCGGTACCTTCCTGCGGACTGGTTTGGGTGGTGGCTTCTCACCGCGTCGCCAGCTGCGGTAGTATCGCTGAATAATAACGACGGCGTCTTCATTTGTCAGACCTTCTCTCTGTACATAAATAAGGTTGAATAAATTAGCTTTGCCATTTATTGTTTTATTTTACCAGGTCTGTTAGGTGATAGTAATTAATTTCCTAAGAATATAACCATAGTCTCAAGGTCTAGTGGCAGCAATGTAAGCTTTTAACTGTGTTACTCTTTTCATAGTAAACACTATATTGTGTTAATTCCCTTCTATCTTTTGCTATATAAACGTAGGAGAATGATGTGTATGCAGTATTAATATTTTAAGAAACAATTTATGCTAACTTTACAAACTATGCTTTTTTAACAGTTAATATTATATTATTTTTAATAGTGATTACTTGATACATAGAAATAAACACTCAGTATATGGACTGTGACTGAAAGTAAGTGTAAGTTTACCTCAAGAGCTCGTTGGGCAGTGTCAGGGTTTTCGTGTGTCTCCAGAACTCTTCTAACCCTCGCCTCCAATTCAGGGCCCCATCTTCGTCGAACTGTGTATCCTCGAAAATCTATAACAAGAATAGTAAGTTATACATCCAATTGCCTAAAACATTTTGCCAATTAAAAATCTTGTAACCAAAGGCCATGATAGGCATAAACTAATTCCAGCAAATTAAACGATTTTAGTGAATGCCTGGTTTATCATTTATTGAATTCTTACCTTACTATCAAATATAAACCAATCAAACCAATCAACAACAGTCAAAAGCTTTAGTCATTGTTACTACTATCATTATTGTTTTTATATAGGTACATGCTAATGCAACTAAGGCAATTAACACATAATATGATTGTAGTTTTAGTGATCTAAAATCATTTGTACCTTGCCTGCTTCACATAAACAATGGCTACAATCACTCGCTACTGGCATTCTAACCTATCTATCAAAAGTTGTTAGTTTTTGGAGCTCAACAAAGTCAATATGTATTTTCAGTGTATAATACTTTGGATACTACAAAGCTATATTCTCCACAAACATCACCAAAGATGAAAACTGTTGAAGGAAGAACCATTGTTTTGCTATTTCACTCTGTAGACATGTGCAACACCACCTAATAAAACACTATTCTACAACTCTGAATCACGTGTTTCCTCCTCATACTGTCAAAATTGAGGTAATGACTCACGGCTTTGAATGACAACGGCGGCGGACTCCTTGTCCATATCTTTCTTTGGCATGTTGTTCTCCTTACCCTCGCCGATCTCTTGTGATGAGAGACCCCGCAGTAATTTGGCCTTGAACCACGCACCAGGCTTGTTGGCTGCAGCTGCTGCAAATACATCTCATATGTTCACTCACTATGAGGGATATTTTGATAGATATTATTGTTAGCAAAGGTTAATGTCGAGTACACAAAATCAACGTCTGAGACGAACATAGAATCTACAAATACACTTAGTGGGCTAATTAACACGAAAAGAAAGTTAGCGTGAGCACACAACGACGCGGTCGGTTTGGTGACGGAAAAAGAACTGTGTAACGGAAAGTTATGTGATTGGCTAACTCGTGATGCTTGCGCTACTGCAGCGCCTCTCGTGATTGGTGCAGTGGTTGGATCGTGCATCTTAGTCAGTGTCTCCAACACTTCCCCTCGAGACAACAACTGAAGACTCATCAGGTGCCTTTATCAGTCCCAGGAGATCAACACAGTGCCCATGCTTTGATTTCGTCAAAGCCTTGGTTAATACATCAGCTGGCATCTCTTCCGATGCCACGTGTCCCAGCACCAGTTGACCCGACTCAACAATCTCTCGTACAAAATGGTGACGAATGTCAATGTGTTTGGTACGTGCATGAAAGACAGGATTGGTTGCCAGCCTCTGCGCCCCAACATTGTCATTGAGCAGTTGAAGTGGTCCAAATTCCTCCTTTCCAAGCTCTAGCAGGAAACGCTGGAGGTGCACGGCTTCCTTGGCTGCTTCACTCAGGGCCATGTATTCGGCCTCTGTGGTAGATAGCGCAACAGTCTGTTGCTTCCTTGAATCCCAAGCAATCGCACCTCTATTCATGACGAAAACATATCCTGTAAAGGAACGCCGGTCATCAAGTGATCCTCCCCAGTCAGCATCTACGTAGCCTGTCAATGAGCCTTTCCCACGCTTGTAGGAGATTCCCTGGTCAGCAGTGCCCTTGAGGTACCGAAGCACCCTCTTTGCTGCGCTCCAATGAGTACCGTTGAAACAGTCGTTAAATTGACTTAACACACTAGCTGCATGAGATATGTCCGGGCGTGTGGCCACTGACAAATATAACAAGCAACCAACTAGTTCTCGGTATGGGGGTCTCTCACCATCTGAAGTTGACCATACCTCACCCTTCGCCAGCTTCGTCCCGACGTCTAGTGGGGTTGAAACAGGCTTGCAATCCGACATACCAAAGCGTTGAAGGATGTCTTTTATGTACGTCTTTTGACTTACAAATATCCCACCACAGTTTCTGGAGAAATCCATCCCCAAACAGCGCTTCAGATCACCCAGATCCTTCATCTCAAACATCTTTCCAAGTCTGTCCCCGAAACGGGTAGTTTCTTCAGGGTCACGACATATTATCAAGATGTCGTCGACGTAGATGATGATGATCATGATCTCTTCGTTCCAATGCCTTATATACACACACGGGTCTCCATTGGTGGGTTTCGCGCCCATGGTGCGCAACTCTTTATCTAGACGCTTGTTCCAGGCACGACCAGCTTGTTTTAGGCCGTACAGAGCCTTCTTTACATGGCAGACCCTGTTACCTGTTGCTAACTTGTCTAGTGTGGCTCTCGCCCTGCTGACTGTCTGATCCTTGCGTCCTTTACTTCTCACTATGTGCTCTAGGACTTCTTCAAAACGATCTGGTACCTCCATGAATACCTCCTCATCCAGTTTCCCGTTTAAATAAGCTGTTTCCACATCATACTGGCGTATGTGCATATTGTTCTGGGCTGCAAATGCAACAACCAACCGTATTGAATCTAGTCGTGCAACTGGCGCATACGTCTCGTGAAAATCCCTGCCGTACTGTTGAGCATAACCCTTCGCCACTATCCTGGCTTTGCGCTTCTCCAGAACGCCGTTTGCCCCGTACTTATTTCGTAGCACAAAGCGACTGCCGATCACCCTTGACGCTTTTGACCTGTCCACTAGATCCCATGTGTCCTTTGCAAGAATTGACTCCACTTCATTTGCCATGGCCAACATCCATTCGGTTGAATCCGTACTTGTCATTGCTCGAACAACTGGAACTTCAGTCATAAAAACAAAGTCATCCTTGACGACATGATTCGCCATTGCATAGACTCTGGGGGGTCTTCCGGGACGTCCGGTCCGCAGTACCCTCGGCCTTCCTGGACCTCTTCTTACAGCGTTCAATGGTTGTTCTGGGGGAAAACCCTGGAAACCCTCAGCGTCTTCGTACTCGTCGTAACGTTCCTCTGGTAATGGCTCTTCGGTTGGATGATGCGATTCTTGACTATTAGAGAGGTTGATCATGACATGTTGATCTTCACTCTCCGTGGCGTTAAGATCAACTGAAGAACTTGACAAATTTGGGGACTTGTCCTGCGGGAGGAAGTCCTCCCAATTCTTCGATGACTGGATCGTAGTCCTGTCCATGAAAATCACATCTCTGGATACCTCGATCTTCCTCTGCTCCGGTAGCCATACCCTGTACGCCTTTGACTCTGAGCTATAACCTACGAAGATGCCTTTCTTTGATCTTACTTCCAGCTTCCCCTTGCCTGGCGTTCTGTCCATGATGAAGACTTCGCTCCCAAAGATCCTAAAGCTGGACACGTCCGGTGGCTTCCCAAACCAAACCTCATACGGGGTTCTTCCCTTTAGTTTACTTGTTGGTGACCTATTGCGTATGAAGTTTGCGGTGTTGACGGCCTCCGCCCAAAAAGTCGGTGGCAGTCCGGACTGGATTAAAAGGCAACGTGCCATCTCCATCAGTGTCCTGTTTCTCCTCTCAGCAACTCCATTTTGCTGTGGGTTGTAAGGTGCAGTCAAACGCCTCAAGATGCCGTGTTTTTGGAGCAGTTGGTCAAACTGTTTGTTGACATATTCGCGTCCGTTATCCGACTGTAAGCACTTAATCGACTTTCCCTGTTGGGTGCTAACAAGTGCCCTGAAACTATCAAACTCATCCATCACTTGGTTCTTTTGTTCGATGAATCTCACCTCACACCATCCTGAAGAGTCGTCTATGAACGTAGCGAAGTAGAGCTTCTTTCCGTGTGAAGCGACTCGCATTGGACCACAAATGTCGGAGTGTATGAGCTCACCCAGTACCGACACTCTCTCTGAAACCCTTGGAAATGGAGCACGACACATCTTCCCCTGGAGACAAACACTACATTGAAAATCTTTGTTAATGTCCTCGATGTTGATTCCTCGAATCGATCCCATCTTGATAGCCTCACGTAGTGACTTAACATTAAGATGTCCCATGCGAGAATGCCAATCCTCAATGGAATTCCTTTTTGGAGTAATAGCGGCGTCATCCGGGCCTGAGATCTTCCTGCATTCTTGGTCGTTCAACTCTGGGAAATAATATAGCCCGTTTTCCCGTTTCGCAATAAGCAGCACATTGTCATCCTGATCGATGATCTCGGCCTTTGCCTCACTAAAGATCACTTTGTGACCTCTGTCGGTAACTTTACCGACCGAAATGAGGTTAGCGCGTAGGCCTGGTACATACAATGTGTCTTTGAATTCGATCACCTTTTGATTACCGCTCACGCTCGTCCCAAATGACACGGTACCGATTCCTTCAATGTCCGTGCAGGTTCCGTTAGCGAGATTTAACTTTCCATGATCGAAGTTCCGACTGATCTGTGCGAACGACTCGATACTCCCACACATGTGAGACGTGCATCCACTGTCGAAACACCAGCTAACACGACCCGCATTGTTTGCAATTTTAAGTGCACCTTTATTGGATGTGTCCGTCGCGGCTAGGCACACGCTTTCGACGATTTTCGCGGATTGTTCGTTCGACTTCCTTGTCTTCTGACAGTTTTTCGCCCGGTGTCCGATTGCATTGCACTTAAAACACTTCATTTTAGAGTCCTTTTTCGCACCATAGTCTTTGTTCAATTTCTCCCATCTGGGCTTTTCTCGTCTATTACTTCCGACCGACTTTCCCGCGTACATCGCGTTTTGCGTTGAGTTCCGGCTCGTTTCCTTACGCGCGTCGAATTCCTCCGTAACTTTGATTCGAAGCATCTCCAGAGGCGGTAATGCGTCACGTGACGACATGGCGCAACGAAAGTTTTCGTAGCTCTCCGGTAGGCTGCGCAAAAACATGACTGCCAATAGCTCTTGATTAATATCAACTTCAAGTTCTGCCAACCTATCCACCATGTCGAAAAAACACCGAGTGTGTTCATGCATGTCGCCGCCATCTTGTAGTTTCAAGGACATCAAGTTATTCAACAACGCAGCCTTCCGTGCCGGCCCTTTGGACTGGTATATTCCCTCTAATTTTTCCCAGATTGCTCGTGAAGTTTCGCAGCCCTTAGTCTGTTTTATTTCTGACGGGTTCATGGCGAGCACTATGTCAGATTGTGCCTTCAGGTCGGCTTCTCTCCACCGTCGTTCGGCTTCAATCGTCGCTGGCTCGGCTGCATCCGCTTCCGGCTTCACGATTGTCCCGCTCACATAGCCCCATGCATCATTCTTTATGAGAACTGCACGCATCTGTAGCTTCCATGTTTCATAATTCTCTTTATTTAAAACTTCGAACTTTACGCCGGTTGCGTTCATTTCCGCAGCGTACTAACGAGTTTTTCTAGACTAAATATGGCGCAGTGTCCGTTAGAGTCACGTGCTTCGCGATCTTCGATTAGTCACACGATAATTATCGCGACGAGTACTGGGCCCATAACCTGTTAGCAAAGGTTAATGTCGAGTACACAAAATCAACGTCTGAGACGAACATAGAATCTACAAATACACTTAGTGGGCTAAATTAACACGAAAAGAAAGTTAGCGTGTGCACAAAACGACGCGGTCGGTTTGGTGACGGAAAAAGAACTGTGTAACGGAAAGTTATGTGATTGGCTAACTCGTGATGCTTGCGCTACTGCAGCGCCTCTCGTGATTGGTTCAGTGGTTGGATCGTGCATCTTAGTCAGTGTCTCCAACAATTATAATTATTATGATGGAATAAACACTTCAAAATTATATACTGAAAATTGAAAAATGACACCTGGACACGGGAATAGAACCTGGGACCTTTGGCTTAGTACGCCAATGCTCTAACAACTGAGCTATCCAGGGTCATTCTTCTCTCATATTTAAGGCAGAGTCTATGATGGATATTCAGGTCAGAGAATTGAGGGGCATTTTATCATTCTTTCTTTAGTCTAATACTGATACGTTTCCTCCTCCTAATCCTAATGTTAAATAAAACCTAGAATGATGTAAATACTACAGAGTTTTATTATCCAACAATTTTTTTATAATAGTAAGTTTGATTGAAGAAACAACACACACCTTGGTGTGATGTTTTATAAGCCTTTGTTTCCCTCTGTCACGGCTTTGTTTGGATTACCACTAAATAGATTTTTAAATTTGGAACGACCATTTATACTTCACAAGATTTCACATGTTTCCTTTTTTGTGCTAGAAGAGGTAAATTGGCTAGACCATGGTCCCATAATGGGTACACCAAGTGGCGAAAGTTTGTGAAATACTAGTCTAAGGCCTTAGGCTCACACTAGACAAGATTGGTAATGGCAAGGAGGTTAAGGTTCAAATCTTGGCCAAATGCAGTGGCGGGCGTATTCCTCATGTGGTTAATCTTCGTATTTTTCTAATCTCCTCTCCATGCTTAAGTGGGTACACTTCCTCTAACCCCTACTCTCCTTGTTTCTATCTAATAGAGTATGTCGTTGATAACAATGGAATGGCACGATAAACTGACCTTTCTTGATCCTGGCAGCCTCCTGTTCTTTCTTGAGTAGTTCTTGTCTGGTTTGTTCCACGACATGGCGGCGTGTGATCCATCCTCTAACGTAGCGCTGGAGTGTTACCACACTGCATGCTACCTGCCACTTGGCTCGCTGGTACTTTACTCGAGCCAGCCACCGCCGCACACAGGCTTGCACCATAACTATTTTGCGCACCTGATAAAAACATTGTACTACAATCAGAAGGTTCATTTTCTTATAATTCATCACTTTTATAATTTTTGTCATTAGATAAAAACAAAAACATAGCTTGGCCAAATTTATCATTTGTTAAATTGGTTTGAATCTGAAGTAACAGCTAGCACACTTACCTGAGTGATATTAGAGTCTAAATTGTTTAGATAACATTATCGCTAAGATAAGTGTGCGGGCTCTACCTCCTAATTTAAAGCATAATTTAGCCTTGTGCTCTATTATAGATAATCATTTGTAAAATTTATAAAGTAGGATGCATGAAAAATCAAGGATACAAGTTAAGATGTCTGCATATAATTTAACCTGGTGAATGCTCTTAATTAAATAATTTTGGCTTAAGTATTTCAATTTGAGAGTTTGCCCCAAATATAGTTTAACTACAGAAGCCCCATGGCTTCTTTGGTGCTGACTGACAGCTATAAAAAGTTACCAGACCAAATTACGTATCCCTACGTGGAACCAGATGATCTGCAAAGACATATGTGTTTAGCAGCTGTTACTTCTGACAGTCAATATTTAGGTATATACCTAAATATTGACTGTCAGAAGTCAGCTGTGAGCTGTCAGTCAGCACCAAAGAAGTCATGGGGCTGCTGTATGTATACAACTGACCTGGTCCTCATATAGCTTGGACAAGTATTCGACATGGTAATACTTGAGGAACACTTTAGTCTTGCCAAGAGCCCAACCATCCATCTTGAGCCTCACGAGAAGAAGACGGCAGTTGTCTCTTGATGCCACTACCCTTTCTTCAAATCCAAACGCTAAAAAACAATATCTGTAAAAAAAGTTAATAAATCGTGAAATTACTACTAGAGCAGTTTAATGGTTTAGAAATGCTATATTATTAAGCAAACATCTGGCTATCTACATCATCAACTAATGGGATAACAATGATGAAGATATAATTTAGAGGAAATATTCTCGCATTTGTGTGTTTGGGGAGTAGAATATAGTTTAGGAAAACAACCTTTGTTACATTCAACCGAGATTAAAACCACAATTTTAACATAATTGGCATACCAATCTATTCTAAAGTGATGCCTTAGATCAGGGGTTTCCAACTTAAAATGCCCGATGGCCTCAAATGAATCTACGATCATTATCATAATCTGCTTGTTTTTGTCATATTATGAAAAAAACAAAAACAGGAATTCAAATTGTGAATGAAATAAGAAGTGATAATTTAAACACGTTTAATTTCATATTAAACGAATTTCCCGACTAAAATATATTATCTTTGATATGTTTTACTCTATACGTTTTCCCAGATAAGTCAACACTCTAAGCTTCTCAGTGAACCACATACATTTTACTACAGTAAATACTTTTCCAATAAACTTTGTATGCTACCAAAATAGGCATCATGGGCTGCCATTTGGAAATTCCTCCCTTAGATCATGCCACCAATGATGGTGTTAAATGAAGGGAAAGTTTGCAAAGCTGTTAGCAGCCAATCAAACTATTTCCCCCCACCTTATATACAAGTAAACTAAGTATGTATAATCAGGCAAGTAGAACCCAAGGCTCAAGTGTTATTTTATTAGTTTAATGTTTTATAATGTTTACCACTACAACAACAATATGTATATCTAGTTATATAAGTACTTTGTTCTCTACAAGAAAACAAATGCAGGTGAGGTTATGAATATAAAAGTCCTTACCTCTTAAGAAAATCAGCAAAAGGCAGCCTATGTGAAAATCCATTTTGGCGGATACGTATAGTTTCCAGCACTCCAGTGTAGCGAAGTTGTTTGACCACCTTGCCTGAGTCAAAGAGACGAGGTTCACGAGTGTCGTTGGGCTTGAGGCAGCGGACAAATTGTGGCGTTCCACTCACCATCTTTTGCAGCAAGTCCATCAGTGAGTAACGGAAGTACGTTGAAACTGTTTGCTGTGCTCGAGACTGCGAGGCCAGTCCTATACTACTATAGCGCTCCTACACAAGGATAGTTAACTCAGTATTAGAGGACACATGCAAACTACAATTTTTTTTCATTTTTTAGTTTTGTCCACACCTTTTGATTAATTTATATTTACATTAAATATGATTTTCCATATTTTACTCTTTTTTATAATCAGAAAATGTAGAATTAAATACATAACATGAGTGAGTAATCTGCTTGATTAAAAAACATAAGCTATTATTTTCATTTAAGAATTTCAGTCGCAGGCCACCTCAATATTAACCAAGTGATGAATTCCAAGATACTATCCATAACATCATTCCTCCATGGGTATGATCAAACAACCTCTAAACACTTAACCTCACTACTTTGAGCACTACCATCTGGGGGCCCAATTTATATTACAGATCCTACTCACTATAGTTTGTTTCTTCTATCTTCACAGACACTTAGAGGGCTAAGCACTTAGGACTGCACTTAGAATGAACTTTTAGTTTAGATGTTTCATTATAATGTCAAGGCAACATGCCACTGAGTTTTGAACCACAGTCTTCAAGTGTACTTATCATATTCTGAAGATCAAAAAACTATTAGGTAATGTTTCTCAACTTTGTACAACATTAAGAGAATACTTTCAAAAACCTGTATCAATAGTAACTAGATTCACAATCCCTTATATGAAAATATTATAATATTTTCATCAGTTTTACTTTCTATCCATTACTGTTTCTAGCCTATGGTCCGGGCCAGGTTTTTATTCAAGCCATATATTTTCCACTACCGGCTAACTAGGCCTGTCGTAGCTTCATATTCCTTGTAATCTAATTTAAGACTAGGAGAGGCACAACATCCAGTCCCCGCCCATCAATTTATCAATGTGAGAGGGTAAACCCACATTTCACCAATGATAAATTTTCGAACATTCCGGGAATTGAACTTGAGACCCTTTGTTCAGTAGGCAGACACGCTACCGAGTGAGCTAAGGTGTCGAATTTTCATCACAGATATTAAGTACAAAGAATAAAGATAAATGATTAAGGCTTAAAATGATTAGAAGCTAAAAATTAGATCTAAAAGATGTTTAAATTGGTCACTGATAGTTTACTTTGAAACTTGCTGCTAGTCTTAAAAAAACACATTATTGTCAATATTTTTTAGTACCACATCTTACTACCCATTTGGGTTATAGACTTGTATACTAATTGCCCTTATGGGTGTGGGATAAGTAAGGTTAAATTCTAGAGGAAGTGTATCAGCATTTGTGTGGAGAGAGAAAGAATGAAAAATCATTTAGGGAAAACCACCCTCAGTATACTCGACCAGGATCAAACCACGATCCCTCTTCATAAGTAGTCTAGTCTATTGTGAGAGTAAAACCTTAGATCATGCGGCCACTGAAGCGAGTGTAGTCAATATTAAACTATTAGATGTTTTATAAGAGATCGGGGGGTTGAAAAATATATTTTTCAAGATTTTTAAAATGTAAATACACTGTCAAAATTAGAAACAAAAAATATGTCTCAGTGTTTGTACAAGGATGTTGATGTATGGATGTTGTTGAAGTGAAAGGAGTATGTAAGGATAGGGAAGTGTGGAGAAAGTTAGTGAGGATAGATTAAGACGTTCTTTGAGTTATTTTAACAATTTCTTGCCTACCCTGGCATGATTAGGTATATATGTATGTTTGTACATGTTTAGGCAATTGTAATTTTAAGTTTGAAATCTTTATTCTTATGTTGGTGTACAGGTAGACCAATATAGTCTCTGTGATATAGAATCTGACCTTTGAATCAGAGCCCATGCTGGGTGTCACTCGCGGTGACTCCTGACTGATGGAGTAGAGGTTGCCAGTCTTGGTGAGCGGGCACTGGAACAAGTAGCGTACCATGTCTCGGTGGGACTGGCGCAGCAGCTGTATTACCTCAGGTGGTAGGAAATTACGATTCTTCTCTAGGAAGTTCTCGGCTTGATATACCACTCGGCCAGCATAGTGGTGCACGGCAAAACACAGGGCATTGGACTTGGGACGTACATAAAACTTGCTCTTCACATTGTTGTGAAATTTCTCTGTGAATAAGAATTAGGTTTTAAAAATAAATAAATGCCCAAACAGTTTTATTTAACATGTTTCAAATTTAGAGCATTTAACATAGGAACTTGGTTCCTTGAATGTGAGTGAACTTTTCTAATATAAATCTGTGGGTTACTCTTTTTGGTAATGACGTATTTAAAAAAATAAAATAATGATGGGCATGCAAGAAAGTATTTTTCACTTTTAATTGAGTCTGAATGTAAATACAGGGTTTTATTCAAATTTGAGTAATATAAAAAAATATTTGTATAACAATTATTTAAAGTTAAAGTATGTAATAGATTCATGTATAAACCCCAAACAGAACTATACATATTTTAGATTAATTTTTTTTTGTGTGTGGAAAAGTTTGTGATTTTACACATTCTGATTTTTAATATAGCTGTACAAGCTATAGTTTTTTCACATTCTGATTTTTAATATAGCTGTACAAGCTATAATTTTTTCAATCAGAAAAAAGAAAATGGTATAATGTTTTATATTAAATTATATTTTAAGATTGAATAAAATTAATTAATATCAATTTTATTTAGATAAAATTAAAAATTCTGAGTATCTACTCAAATTTTTAAAGTTTTGGAAAAAAAAATGTTGATTCAAGTTCGAGCAACTAGGCCATTAAAACTCAACTACAACCAGAATTTTCTAGTTCTGGCACACCCCTAATTTAAATATATGTGTAAAATGTTGAGTTGAATCTGAAGAATAAGAGGGAATAAAGTATGTAAGCATGAAGCGCCAAGTTTACTTGTGGCTATTATGGTGTAATTTAGCAATTTTTCCCTATCACTTTAATTGATAGTGGTTTTTCACTCTTTTTATAAATTTTTTAACTCTGAAAATTGAAAAATGACACCTGGACATGGGAATAGAACCCGGGATCTTTGGCTTAGTACGCCAATGTCTAACCACTGAACTATCCAGGAATCATCCCTTGCCCATAGGAATTCTCCACTCATGTTTTAAGGCAGAGTCTATTATGGATGTGCGTAAATCGTCGGTTACAAACGTGTGATTTTATTAAGATCACGAGATATCAGATAACGCAGCCACCTTTGACTCGGTAGTTGGCTTATTGCTGCTACTTGTACAATTATTATAAGTGTAAGAGAGTGCATATTTAAGAATCAAATAGCCAACGCTATTATTTATGCTTTTAGTGAGGATGACTCCATCTAGCTATCATATTCTGAAAATTGAAAAATGACACCTGGACAGGGGAATTGAACCTAGGACTTTTGGCTTAGTACGTCAATGCTTTAACCTCTGAGCTACCCAGAAATCATCCTGTGCTCCATGAACTTTTATTTGTATTTCTATTCAATTAAACACTCACATATACCCCTTTATAATACATTTTTACTGGTCTATTAAAATTATTTTATTAATCTGTACAGTTTTGTGATATAGACCTACACAATCTCAAAGAACTAAGTTAAAGCATGTCTTCTGATTTTTATTTTTGCACAGCTCCCTACCACTTCAGGTTTATGCATATAATATACCAATTACTATAATGTGTTAGGGATGAGGAAGGTGAGGAAGGTTGATATTAGAGTAAGCATACCTGCAATTGTGTGAGGAGAGAGTGGAGAACCACTTGGGAAAAACCATCCCCACTACACCCGACCCGGATTCGAACCCTGATCTTGTCATCAGTAGTCCAGTTTATTGCAATAGTGAGTCCTTGGATCAGGGTTCAAAAGTCCCGCAAACCGCATCCGACCCATGAGATATATCTAGCTTTATATTACTATCCAGCCTATAGTAAGTTACTCACACACAAAAATAGTGTAATTTTAGTGTGTACATAAGTTTGAAAATAAAAATCAATTATAGTTACAAATTGTGATTTTTTTTTGCGCTTTATATACTTTATTGTAGTTATTATTAATTTACATAATTTAATAAATAATTCGACGAATATTTATCTAAGCCACATACACGGAAAATATTAGTTTTTAAATGTTTTAACCATACCCTAATGATTTTAAATACATAATTTAGCAACAAATAAATAGTATAAACCTTCACGGGTGGGCACGCAGATTAAATGTTGGTATCTTATAAACTAATTTTCCAGTGTTGGAGAGTTCAGGGTTCAAATTCCAAGTAGATGTTTCGAAGGTGGATTTTCATATTTGGTTTCCCACATTCCCTTCAATCAAATTTGGTCACATTTCCTTTAAATTATATCTTCCTCATCCCTTACCCACTAGTGTGATTGAAATGTGCATAGTTCAGACAAGAGGAATGTCATGCTGAAAAAAAAAAGTTTAGAATATATTAGAGCAAATGTGTTTCTCTAGACTGTGGCCTGCAACATGCCCCAAGTTTGTGAATCTGGTCTTCCATTTGATTTGTAATTGAGATCAACTCCTTAGACCATGCCGCCAACAAAATGAGTTTTCCCAATAAAGTGGTCCAACAAACCAATGAGAGAGCGATCTGTAGCCCGAGGGAATCTGCTCTCTTCGTCCAAAAGTGCGAGTAGCCCAAGTGGCTTCGAGAGCAACATGTCGAGAACAGGTCTGTTGTCAGAGAACTCTACAAGGTCTACAGGGATCCCCTCAGCCATGTATTCCTGCAACAAGCAATGGTGGATTGAGGTTACCTGGTGGTCTAGGTGTAAGGTGTCAGACTTCTGTGCTAGGGGTCTGAGGTTCAATCCTCGGTCCCGGCACCGATTTATCTGATTGTAAAACTTCCTCCACCTCTGACAAGACGTGTATTAATCACATCTTGTGAATGTGGGGAATGCCAGGCCTCCACCATGGTTCGGATTCCACGTTAAACTGTAGGTCCTACATTTCATTACACATTAGCGTAAGGGTGTAAACCCGAACAGGTAGTAAGACGTGGTGCTAATAATAATAATAATAATAATAATAATAATAATAATAATAATAATAATAATAATGATATTGATGATGATAATAATGATAAAGATAATAAAGGTGATAAAGATTATATAGATGATGTAGATGACGATCACAATGGTGATGATATTATTATTATTATTATTAATAGTGGATTTATCACAATTATCAAATAGTATTGTTTCAACAATAAGAAAAAATAGTAAATTACCTATAAAATAAAGATAGAACACTCAACTCCTCGAATCCGATAGGATTCAAGATTTGTAAAGATCTCAAAAATCACCTCTAGTACAATTAATAAGACCTTGACTACAAATAACATTTTCAAGCAATTGATACAAAAATTATATAGATTTGTTTATTTGGGAGGGTTACAAAATCACAGTAAAGGATAAAATTATATAAAATAATTAATTTACTAATAAAAATACTGTTCTCATTGTTGTTTAGGATGTAATAGAAATCACTTTAACTAAAATAGTGCCTTTTTAAAGATCTGAGAATTCGAATTTGGATTTTAGATTCAAAAGAAAATTTAAGATTTGGATTCAAGAAATATAGGATTCGACCCATCTCTAAAATAAAATTTTATAAAATACAAGCGATAGGGAAAGAAGCCAACCTGAAAGAATGGTTAGGTTAGGATTTTAGAGAAAACAATTATCTCCCTTCATTTCTTCTTATTCTCTTAACACTTTCATCTTCTGATTGCTTTCACAGTTACACATTAGGTGCGTTTTCAAAAATATTCATTTTTCATGTTAATAATGAAAGAAAATAAATAAAAATAATATGTTCGAAAATTTTAAATGTGTAATATTGTGAAAGTTAACATAAGATGGAAGTGTGAAGACTGTGTGATAAAATAGAGAGTGAAGATTATTTGTTTCTATCAAGGTCTTGCCTATACCCCCCACACTGCTTTTATCAGGTTGACTTCCTTCCCTATCACTTACATTATTTCCCAGAGTTTCCAACTCTTTATGCATTAATTCTTAGGCAATTATTAATTTTCATACCAGTAAATAAAATATTTCTAAAATTAAATGAATGCTATAATAGAAGACAAATGATATTATTTCAGCATTTGTTAATTTTTTTTTGTAAAATGTTATGCCTCTAGTTAAACTTAGATTTTAAATAATTACATATTTGTGAGTGATGTGTAACATATTAAATATTTATAAAAACAGCATCCAAAACCTAATGCTTCCATTAAGACAAAAACAAATTAAAAAAAAAAAGATTGTACAAAAGTTACCTGTTGCTCCCAGGTGAAAATGTGTTGGTTGAAGTAATACTGAATCTGCTCATTTGCAACATTTATGCACAGCTGCTCAAATGAATTATTAGGGAAGTTCTCAAAGCCGAAAATATCAAGTAGACCCACAGCTAGGGGTTCATCACTGCAACAGATGAAAACCAGCACATTAAATTGGTGAGCATATAGGGAGGAAAGAAACAATTACTACATTTCTCTCATTTTTATATTTTGCATACTGGCATTCATAGATATCCCAATCAATTTAAATTTAAACAAAGTTTGCATCACTACTTTTACTCTAAAGATAAGCTATCATCACAAATATTATAGTTTTATATTTATTAGTTTACTATGAACACGGGTACATTTTAGTGACAATTTTGATTAGAATGATTGGAATTTTTAAAAAAAGGGTTGTTTTATAGTTGTTTTCTACACTCACTTAATATGCCTTTGTTTTCGCCTGGATTTTCCCTATTATAATGAAGTGCTGATGACATCTTGCCTGATATATCCCCAACAGGATTTCAATCATTAATATTCGAGTATCCTCAAAAAATGGTAGATCAGCACCTAAAGCAAATGCCTCATCACTTGGTTATGACAATACCAAATTCAAATAGTTTGTTGCTAATTATTTATTTAGCACTGACTCTTACTACCCATTTGGGTTATATGCTTAAAGGTAATTGGCCCTTTTCATTTGGCATGGAATTGCAGAGTCATGGGAAAAAACTGTTATTTTCAAGAATTTTTATATTGTTTTTCAATTTTATTTTCGGAAACGGTTTGTTCAAGAATAAAAGCATGTTTATTAAACTATACTTTTTATATACACACCTCTTCTATAATTTTAACAGTGATCAAATATTGATAAAATTGACATTTTTCAATTGAAAACTGCCGGCTTCATAACAAAAAATAAGAAAATGTAACAATTAATAAACATTGATACATTATCTTAGAAGGGGTGTTGAAAATATTAACATAAAAATTTCACTCGTTCTCGAGAAAACTGATATTTTCAAACGTATGATTTTTTCACAGGACCTGCCCGGTAGCTAGCGCCATCTATGGTTTCCGTGATTTATCTGTTCTTGTTGGCGTGGAAGGGTACATTGGTCAGTTGTGAAGCCATGTCATGTCTTTCACCCTCCCGACCACCATCCCACAAAATAGGTTTTAGACTTGCACTCGACAGTGAACCAGCATCTCTTTGGAAAATCATTTATGAAAAACCACCCCCAGCTTACCGAACTGAGATTCAAATATCGATCTCCCAGTTTTCGGCAGTCTTGCTCAACATGTGCGTTAGCTAACTATACCACCAAGGTGGGTTGTTGCTAATTAATTATCTAAGAGTGATGACACATTGATTTGATCACTGATAAGATCAAACTTATCTTTAATTACACATACATACCTAATCACACTGTTTCCTTAGGGGGTAGGCTAGAAACTTAGCATGTGGCTAAAAAAAATCCATACTCAATTCATCCTCACTAACTTTATCCACACATCCCTATCCTTACATACTCCCTTTGCTTCAACAACATCCATACACCAAGTCATGCATGCTCTTTTATTTAAAAAATTCTTGATGTTTGTCATTTTCACACATTCGTCTACAACAGTTAGCTATGTCTTAAATGGCCTTTCCCTTCCTTTTGATCCAGACATTCTACCTTCATATATTTTATTTGTCACTTTATCCACATGCTAATAAATGTACTCTTATTTAAATGATCAACAAATCTAAAGTTCTCACCTGCAGGCTCTGCTAAACATAAGTAGGGTGTTGATCTGGTTGACCATCCAGTCGAACAGTCGCCCGTACAGACCTTTAGCCATGGCGTCTCGAGCAGCGCAGGCCTCTATCACAGTGTTGTTTCGCGTAATGGTTTCCCCTCGGGTTACAACACTGTTACTGGTGAGAGACTCCAGCAGGTCACTTGGCTCCACTCCCAACAACTTGGAGACTAGCGCATAACAGGGTCATCACAAGTTGGTTAGGTTATTTTTACTTCGATATTTTTATGTGTTTAAATCACATCGTACCACTCATTTGGGCGATTAACATTTAATTACCCAAATGAGGGGAGATACGTAAGGTAAAATTTAGAGGAAATAAGCCCATGTTTGCATGAGGGAGTGTGAGAGGAAAAATCACCTTTAGTACATCTGGCAGAGATTATAATTCTCACTCCCTAGTCACTGACAAATCAGACTAGACAAGTTTGAAGCCTTTGTTTGAGTGACCACTAATGAGGGTTTTACTTTAGTTTTTTTTGTTTAGCATCACTTCTTACAACTCATTTGGGCTCCACACCTATGTAGGCCTATTAATTACACTAGTGGTTTCAGTAATTAGGAAGGTTTTATTCAACGAAAGTGTACCTGCATTTGCATATATGGAGAGTGGAGAATCATTTAAGAAAATCCACCCTTAGTACACCCAACCAGGATTAAACCCTGATCTACCCATTTTCAGCAGCTTAGTATACTGTAAGACCATCCGGCCACCGAAGCGGGTGCATTTTAATTCACTTCAGTTCAGTTTATCTTAATTTCATATTTTTGATAAAGAATAAGAGAAGTTTACCTACCTACCATCCAGCTACGTTAAAAGTGAATACTTTAAAAATGATAACTTACAGTAAAAAGAGAAGAAAATACAAGGAAACACAAAATGATCACATTCCTGACAAAGAGGTTACAAGATATAGAAGATGCGATGTAAAGTGGACTACAGAGAATTTATATATCAAGTTTTCACAAAACTCATTCTCATTCTCATAAAAACTTAGACAAAACTGACTTTTGCTTACTCCCAATTTGTTTTAAGAACAAATTATATTTATGCTATTGAAGAAAACACTAAACTCCCTGCTAAAATATTTAAGTATTTAAGCTTCTGCACATTTATATAAAGACTGGGAATCTATAAAGTTGAAGATTTGTTTGCATCCACAAAAATGTATGTATTTTTGGGTTTTAAGCACGATTACAACAAAGCATTATGTTCTATAACATTAGTCACCAAAATGAGAAAAATTTATTATAAATAATTGTATTTATTATAAATAATTATATATATATATATAACTAATACTGGTATTATATATATATATATAACTAATACTGGTATAATATATTATGTGACAAAAAAAAAATTGTTTTTGGAAAAACTAATTTAGTACAGGTTGTGAGACACAGATAGAATAAAATCAACCTGACATTGTAAAAAATTAAAGTTCACCTAGATTGTGCACTCACCTCTGTGCAAAGGTCCAAGGTCAATAATCCTGGCAGTGGCTAGATTGTGCACTCACCTCTGTATAAAGGTCCAAGGTCAATAATCCTGACAGTGGCTAGATTGTGCACTCACCTCTACGTAAAGGTCCAAGGCCAATAATCCTGACAGTGGCTAGATTGTGAACTCACCTCTGTATAAAGGTCCAATGCCAATAATCCTGACAGTGGCTAGATTGTGCACTCACCTCTATGTAAAGGTCCAAGGTCAATAGTCCTGACAGTGGCTAGATTGTGCACTCACCTCTATGTAAAGGTGCAAGGTCAATAATCCTGCTCTTGTTGTCAGTGTTGTCTTGAGTGACCACTTCGCCAAACTCAAGGTCGCCAAGGTGTAAAATAGCAGCAAGGATGCGATACACAGTATCCACTTGCTCATCTTGAAAACCAAGAAGTCTGAATCCTACCTTCAGTTGCTTGAACCTGGCAATATTGGTCTGAAACATAAACAATATATTGTACATGCACTCAATTTTTGATCCACATATTCAATTTTCTCATAAAATTGTTTAGGTAACGTACAGTAAATTGACTTAACTAAGAAAACTTTTAGTTTAGCAAACAAGTCAGCAAAACAAATTTTGTACAGTTCTAGTCCTACTTGCAAATGTTTTCTAATAAAAGTACATAATATATAATACATAGCCTTTTTAATATAGATGAGAGTTTTAATCTGTAAGGATTATCAAGATTCGAGGTTTGGAGAAAATTTCAAATTTGAGACTCAAATCCTTAGAAAAAATATATAAATATATTTTTATATTTTTCAAGAGAAATTTGTTTTAAAGCTCTAATACTGCTAAATGGTGGTTTAGAACTAATTATAATTATAGGATGAACTTAACAACCAGGCCCCAGACCAGTAATTTAACACTTAACTGACTATATCAATGTTATAATAAATGGGTTATAAGAAAGCTTATTAACATTTAGTTACTATTTTCTATTATTCTGTTCTATTTATATTTCCTCTTATGTTCATAATCATTCAAAGATTCAGATTCAGGATTTGAAGATAAACTGGAGATTCGAATTCAAGATTCAGATTCGTAAAATAGTGGATTTGACCCAACTCTACATTTTAACATATATGTATCATTAAAAAATTAGGTACTTATTTTCACTTTTTACACTTAACAAAACATTGAATTGGATTGAATAACCTGAAGAAATAGGTTATCTACTGCTTTCTCTCACCAAATCTATTTTGTTCAAATAAAATTCATAGTATTAAATAAACTTTATTAAAAGAAATAAAAGCGTACACATTGAATCTAATTCAAAATATTGTAGGGAAAAGTACACATGGAAGTTATAAACAATATAGATGTAATTCTTTTTAAATCAAATTTGTTGAGGTTATAAAAGATACACTTGTTTTCCATAATCGTAGAGTATTTTTATAAAAAAATTAATATATATCCTAACTTTGATATTTTTAAGATAAAATTAAGTTTACTCTGAAACTTCAGTGTATGAATGGTAACTGAGAAGGAACACACCATCATATACCTTGAAAGACGAAGGAAAAAATCACAAATGGTAACATCAACCTCCTTCATTGCACCCTGCCAGAATTTAAAGATTCTATATTGAGGTCAAATACACAACTGCTAGACTAACTCTTCTCTGTCTATTACATTTATCAGGTTTGATCACAATCTATAATGAGTTGCCAATAGGTAGTTGGAATTATTTGGGTATGATAATTTTGTATGTTAAAATAAATTATATTTGTCCCGATAATTACATTCTACTTATTAGCAAATATTTATTTTAAGCATAAGAAATGGCCATACCCAATACATTAACAGTATACCAATACTCTTAGTTTTAAAAACACATGCAATTTAGGCTTACTCAGTGTGGAAAGAAAAAGTTTTGATTCTTATGTCATTTTTATTTATTTATTTGAGGTATTGAATGTGCACTTTCTGAACAAACTGATTATATTAGCACATGAGAATTGCTATGTGTGAAAGTGCCTACCAATTTTGCTGGTGGAGCTATTTTTACATACTTTCTCGGGTTCTTTTACATGCTACAATCGACACGGGACTGACAGATTTACTTCCCCTCTGAAGGAGTTTGTGGTACAGATTTTTGTCGCTCAAAAAATTTTTGCCAATCCCAGCTGATTTTTAACCCATGAACATCGGGACCTGAGGTGAGCACTTTACTCCAAGACTACCTATATTTACCATTTTTATGTAGATGTATAAAATAATATTTATTTTATAGAGTATAATTTGAAGCCTTAACAATGTTATCATTTATAGTTATGTATAAAGATGATAGTTCTCACCTTCTTACTCTCCATATCTTGAACATCATCCCCAAGATAATGATGTCGTAACCTCAGCACTGGATCCAAGTGGAACTCTGCCATACGTCCTTCACTTTCTAGACCATCATATAAGTAGTAGAATACATGGAAATTTCGCTCGCCTCTAAACAAAGACACAACAAAATTATCTCTGTGTTGACTTTGCTGATAATCTACCTCTCAAAATGGTAAAAGACTTACAAAAATCAATTAATGAAACTTTTCCTTTGCTTGTGTGATGTGTTCTGTTATGAAATGTTTTATTTATAAGTATTTTACTTATTTTATGACTTTTATGTATTTGATTTTAGAATAAGGTTGGTTTGCTCATCAGAAAGATGTTAAATGCTAATTTCATGAATCCATTAATGAATGCAGAATCCAGCATCTTTTTCATCTGGTAAGTTGCTAATTTTCTCACTCTACTGACTTAGATATATTCATTGGCTTTCATATAACGCTTGTTCATTTGTCGATTCAAAAAATAATTTTTTCTATGCTAAGTTTTCTAAGGTATATTTTATACTAAGTCAGCCACATTATAAACAATTATTCATTAATATCTTCCTTAAATTTGGTTTCACATAACACCAGCTCTTATAAAAAATATCACTCATATCTACAGGAAAAAATAATTTGGAACCCTTGAGCCTTAAGTTTAATACCAGTAGGTACTCTTTATGTTTCTCCCAGTTCTCAAGCGATGCGAATACAAAAAACCATGAATAGTTTACTGTATACAAGATGCATTGTGTAGCTTACCTCATCCATTTTGAGATTCGCCTACCTTGTATGTTGCTGGGTTAAAGTGGGAATAAATAGGAAATAAAAGGTTAGTTCAGTGGCACCTTTCAAACTCTCACAGTTTCTTGCTAAAATAGGTTACTTTAGGGCAAGTAGCACTCTATCCACACACAGAAAACTATCCATGTACCATTTGGTGTAAATGGTGTGGCATACACCCTAAACTAGCTTGAACCTATGGCAACCTGTATCCCACTGACTGAAAAACCTCCAAAAACAAAGAGAAGCCATAAAAAAAACTGTGGGAAAAACAACTGAATAACTATATACACACACACACACACACACACACACACAAACACACACAATTCAGAAACTTAACACTTTACATAATTGGTCCTCAATCAAGTCAAACATACACTGATGACACACAACACACTACGTGAGTAGGTTGTGCTGGTGAGTATTGTCACACTAACAATTTAAGTATGTACATAGAATAATGATGGAGTGTATTTAGAGACCCCTCTGAAGATGATGACATGGTCAAGGTAGAGAAAAATTTACAACAATGGTATAAAATGGCCTGTGTTTGGAAAAACTGTCCAAAGTAATGCTAAATCTTTGTTTCTCTCTTTAAATTAGGTTTAAATGACCTAATATTCTATTGTGCCAAGTTTCAACGTTATATATAAATATCTCATTTATAATACACAATTTTGGTACAATTAGTTATTATATCAGGTCGTATTGGAAACGGGCATGGTCAAACCACCACACTGGCATTCATACCATGTGGCGTTTCTAGCCTTTGGGCCAAGATAATACACTCTCATACTGAATCAAATGAAACAATTATGCACATGCAAAATCCAGCTCTGTCATTTTTGTAGACCACCCCTATACTACATGACTATAGTGGAACAGTTCTACAATTCGCAAACTGCCTAGGTATAGAATATTTTACTAAATTTAAAATCAACCATATGGACCTATAAACCTTAGCCAGGGTAGGGTATTTTTGGTCCAGACTATAACCACACACTTCTGGGAAACTGGATTAAATTCAAATGGGATCATATCTTAGTTTTCCTGCAAAGAAAAAACATGCAGAGTGAGATTTATTTGGAGCTCAATATAATGGTGGTCCCAAAGGCATGTAAAAATAATATAAAATTTGTACTATTATCAGTATCCACTCACTGTATTCGTTGCGAGACTCGGGATTGTTCCAGAAGATACACCGACACTCTAGCCCCAGTCACCTTGCCCCCTTTGGTCATCGTCAGGTCAAGGAATTTACCAAAACGAGAAGAGTTGGCATTTATCCCTGTCCTTGCATTACCAAATGCTTCCATGATAGGGTTTACTTGTAAAATACGCTCTTCCAAGTTGCGGTTAGGGGCCTGGAATGAAGGCAAAACATAATAACCTCAAGTGGCTTCTAGCTTTGATTGTAAAAGTATTTATTTACTCATTTGCTAAAACTATTCGACACTAGAATTTTGACCTCCTTTGACTGTTTTATTTGAAGATTGATTAGAGTTTTATGGAGTCTTGGCTTGATTCCAGGGGGCCGTCATAAGTGTTCTATTATTTGTGTACAAGTTTTTTATATCACATAGATACCATATTAAAATATATGGTGCTTAGTTTGGTCCCCCTATGTTAGGTCTGCTGTTCGCTAAAGGTTAAATTAGTTTAAGTTGTGCACAGATACAATAGTGTTGAGGAAGTGCATGGCTAAGATGAGAATAAAAAAAATCGTGGTGAATGTTCGTCCCAAACTAGATGATTGTTTCTTTCTGGTAGTGTTTTAGGTTAAATCTATAGAGAAAATTTAAAAGTATTATTTGTGTATATTTTAAGCAAGAAAAAGAAAATACACACCACACTATGGTACATGAATATAAGATGTTAAGTTGTAAAATTATTTGCTCTATTCAATCTAAGAAACTAAATTAGTTTTTTAATATATAAAATAAATTAAATATTGCGCTTAAGTTGTTGATTTAGTAGCAATGCACTTGTTTGTAACCAAAGCTACATCCATGGTTAAACTCAGTTTTAGCCTAACATAATAACTATAATAGCATCTGAATTTCCCTGAAAGAAAATGAACTGAGTGTTTGATTTTCCTCAACATATTTTTCAAAAGGCATTGCTTTGTGTACTTTTGGTGTACAAATTTAAGTATTGTGAGTCAATGAAGGATTTAATTTAATTTAGTTTAAAATATTGAGTATATTTTTTTTTAGATCTGAGAAATATTTTGCAATTATCTAGCTATGAGTCAATCTGATTCCTTAGCTCAGTCGGTAGTGTCTTTGTCTACTGAGTTAAGGGTCCTGGGTTATATTCCCGGGATGGTCAATTTTTTTTTCATTGATAAAATGTTGATTTTACACTTTCACAGTGATGAATTAATGGTTGGGGACTGGATATTGTGCCTATCCTAAACTTAATTTAGATTATAAGACATATGAAGCTAGGACAGAACTAGCAAGTCGGTAGTGTAAAATGTATGGCTTGAATAAAAAAAGACCCAGGCCACAGGCTGAAACCAGTAGTGGATGTGAAAAGAAAAAATCTAGCTATGAGTCAATATTGAGAATTAATTTAGGGAGATGATCAAAACATAGGTGGGTCTACATATTATATCCTCAATTAGTTTCTATGGATGGTAACTAGAGTTTGTAATAGTTTACTTAAGATCAGTACACCTCTAAATATATTAGCGTTGTTTTAGTAAAAATAATGTAATTGTGAAATGTACCTTTCCCAAGTAGACAAGTTGTTTGAGCAGCAAGTTGGCACTCTCTGTCTTGCCTGCTCCACTCTCCCCGCTGATAACGATGGCCTGGTTCTGTCTCTGGTGCAACAATGCTTGGTACGCAGCGTCTGCAACTGCAAAGATGTGAGGAGGGTTGTCTGACCGGGACTGGCCTCGATACCTTCTTTGCTCCTGAAAAACAGACACTCTCATTACTCATAAAACAGTCAACAATTAATTACTAAAAGAACAATGGAATATGCAAGCAGGACTAGACTTACCTGTTTGACATTTTATTGATACCGATAACTATTTGAGTTGCACTATTACAGTTAAATAGTAGCCCTACATCACATAAAGCAGAGGTAGCCAAACAGTCGATCGTGATCTACTGGTTGACCGCAGCCAATCAATTGCTTGTCAATCGATTAAAATGAATGGGAGAAAGAAAATAAAAGAGGGTGTTTGCAGATTTTTCTCAAATCCACATTTGAAAATTGAAATATAGAAGCTGTCTGAATGATGGCTATTTATAAACTTGCCTTCATTTATGACAGAGTAATAAAGAATTTTCATTCAACAAACCATCCATAAACTTCAAAATCAAGTGTTTAATGAAAAAAAAATACTTTTTTCTTGGAAATTTTAGCCTATGTATTATATGGTTTGATGAAAAACTAAGTTTCAGTGTGTGAAAGATTCTTCTACGCAATATAATTTTACTATTAAGACACAAAATGGGTTATCAATTTTTTACCAATGAAACAAACAATAAAGGCCTATGGTTCTGTAGTAGATCACAAAGAATTTTCCTTCTCTAGAGTAGATCCTTAGATCAAAAAGTCTGGGCTGTAATTTAAATATGTGTCTGAGGCATTCACACAAACAGAAATGTAGCTTGGGATGGCATACATTATAAAAACTATTATTTTTATACTTTTTATTAATTAGGAGTTTTAGAGAGACTTTTAATGTATGTAACAATGTAGCCTACTTTTTGAATATCAAGTCATAAGCCTGTTCTTAAAATTTAGCCTGTACATTTAAGGTGCGGCCAAAGGGAGTGAAAGTACTTTTACAGTTTTTATAAAATAGATTTTTTTTTGCCAAAATAAATCAAATATTTCTCCAGTAGCAACATAGAGTTTATTTTTCTGCACATACTAATAACAACAGATCTTGAATATCTGTCAAGGGAGTCCTGGAATTTGGTCAAAACTTTTTCTCTTTATTTAAAAAGTATTGACAAAATTCCAGGACATCCTTAATAGATATTCAAGATTTTTTGATATTGGCATGTGCAGAAAACTAAACTCTATGTTGCTACTGGAGAAATATTTGATTTATTTTGGCCAAAATAATGTAATGGTATAAAAACTGTTAAATTACTTGCACTTCCTTCTGCCGCACCTTAACACATTTTCATTGTTCTATATTTTGTTTCTACTACCTATATTTTAGGTTTTGATTAATACTATTTGTGGTCTTGGAGGGTTGGGGGTGAGAGAACACCCTGCTTGCCTCACCTCACTGTTATCCAACCCTTGGTTTTCCTCTTGGCCAAGGTTGTATGTGGACCATTTATCTGTTATTCCTAAAGATGTACACATGTGTTATAAAATTAATTAGATGTACAGATGAATAGAAAATTAATAATTATTTACATTTATATTAACTATCCTGGTGTTCAAATGACCTAAAGCGTCACTCTTGCAATAGAATGGACTGCTCATTAACTCTTCAAAAAATCATTCAATTCAATAATTTCAGCAGATCAATTAGTTTTCTGACAGTAAAATAATCATTTGATTTCTCCCATCACTACTGTTTAAACCCATGTTCATTCAAAATATAGTGATCCTCAAAAGTACTATTGGTCAACAAACAGCAAAAAAAACTGGGCAACCAAGTGTTTAAGTGTGAGAGCATCATTCATCTCATTTCTCAGCCTTTTAAAAAATATCAAGAGAAACACAGTGGCAAACACATAGGAAATGAATATCCCTAAAAATAGGTAAGATTTATTTTCGAAGAAAGACATCTTAACAAAATGTGGATACTTATAAAAAAAATTGGTCAAAATCCCTTTTTACCCTAAATGAGTGCTTGGTTCAAGCTGATATATTGTTTATGCAATCAATGTATAAATGACTATAAAACCAACAGAAGAAGAAACAATTATGGCATTTATTCTTCTTCATGTCAACCTGGCACCATTCTGCTATGCTCCAGCCAAAAATGCATGTCTAATATGGGAGATATCGGCACATGCTATCTTGAATGATACATACATTATTAATAAATGACTGCCTGAAACCCACCAACCTCGACCAACTTTATATGCCCCAGCACAAATAAGGTGCGAAGCACTATTCATGCTGAACAAAGTAAGCAATCCCTCAACATTAGACACCCCTTGCACCAACACAAACCACCATTAGATAGACTTTAGTCAAGGCAAAACTTTATACAGTCCATACACCCACTGGCAGCCGCCAAAACTGTGACCAAAGAAACAAAGTGGGAACCACAGTTGGCAGAAAACTCCATTCCACAAAAGAAAAGAAAAACTTCCTGCAGTATCAAAATTGGATTGGGGAAACTGAATTTCTTTTTAGCAGACTTTGATGCCACATGGGAAGATGCAAGGACAACCTCCTAATGAGGGTTTACTCGGATGGTGCCTGCTTATGTGGAGAACCCCAGGCGATGGAACACCTTCAGAGGTGCCAATACTTACCAGTTCCGGTACCCTACAGGATCTGTGGATGTGTAATGAAAACTCTGTGATTCATACGAAACATTGGAGAGATATATGGACTCTTATTTGTTATATTAGTTTTAATATACTCACATAGTGTAGCCCAAACATGATTAAATAAAATCATAGCGTTTATACACCAGGTCTGAGGTAGTGGTACTACTCTATAAAGTTGTATTATCAACAAGCTATCAGATATGGTTCCTAATAGCAGTTTTTCCCAAACTATTGTAAGCGCACCTCCAGGAGTAAGCAAGGATTTTGAGGGGTCACGCTGAGTTTTATTGATCAAAGAATTATGTTTTATAGTAATAAATAAATTAATTAATGCAGGTTTTGATGTGATGTCATGGACTTTTTTTTTAAAAACTATTCTTTCTCTTAACTTTGTTTAAGACAGCTGCTTGTACTATACACAATGGCAGGTTTTTACTTCCCTATGTTTTATTAAGAGCTGGAAGGGGTACCTACATTTATTAGGACCAAGGCCTTGAAAGGGATATACATTTGGTGAATGTTATGGAAACACTGTTTTATAATAATAAGGATTTGTGGTTTGATCTTTGCGTGAATTTATTGAAATTTTGTTTTAAGTTTACTCATAAAATATGATGGTAATTAGAAGATAAAATTACTATTAACTATCATTTGTGTGTCTATCTTCATCAATAAGATAAAACTTACATAAAACATTACTCTTTTCATATCTTACTTACATTATCTGTGTAGAGTCCCAAATCACTGAAAGGATTCACAGCTACCAAGATGTCTCCTATATATGTGTATATCTGTTTTTGTTCAAATCGTTTTTGAAGCTGCTCCACTATGGCATCCTTTATTAATAAACACAATACAGATTATGAATAAAAGAGATTTAAACCTTAAATTATTAAATATGTGTAGTATGTTTTACACTAAAGCTGAATGCTATGTTTTTTTTTTTACATATAACCCATGTTCAAGTCATTTAAGATATCACGCTTACATCGTACTTGATCAACATTTATGGAAAAGTTGGGTTCAAATTATGGCCTGGTGTGTGTTGTGACAGAAGTGTGGTATGGTAAGACGGGAGTATGGTATGGTGAGACAGGAGTATGGTATGGTGAGACTGTAGTGTGGTATGGTGAGACAAGAGTGTGGTAAGATGGGCGTATGATATGGTGAGACGGGATTGTTTTAGGGTGAGACATGGTTGAGAATTTATCAATGCGTTTTCTCTCATCCCCATCCTGGCCCTAATGATTAAGTATGTTTTACCAGGATTCAAACCCCAAATCTCCCCATCATCGAGAGTCTGTAGAAGTGACACCCATCAGCCACTTAAGTGGGTGATTCAGTAATTGTTAATAGCCCTTGTGGTGAGTATACTAATTAATGAAATAAAAAAAAGCCCCGGTATTCAAATGGTCTAAGCTAAGGCATCACTCTCATAATAGACTGCCGATGACAGAGATATTGAGGTTCTAGCCCTGGTCAGGTGTACTGAGGGTGGATTTCCCTTAGTGGTTTTCTACTCTCCTTCCACGCAAATGTGGGTAAATTTCTTCTAAATTCAACCTTCCTCATATTTAACACATTAGCATTATTAATACATATCCGTACATAACCCGTCTGGGTAGTAAGAAGCTGTGTTAAAAGAGAGAAAAAAAGTTCAATTAAAACTGACCTTTGAATTACACCTAGCATATCTTTTTTATCAAATAATAATAATGATAGCTTGTGAGATTTTTTTATAATATTGATTATATATTTTATTAAAAGTATCTTTACCCTTTAAAATGATCTAGCATTCAGTATAATGTTGTGTTAATTTTTATATTCAATCTATATGATGCTTCATAAAAAACACTTCAACAATAGGGGGTTATGTAGGTATTAAATGTAAATAAAGTAAAAAGTAAAAATACTTTACCTTTATCATAAATATTTCTGTTCAAAGTGGGAGATTAATAAACTAAACAGAACATGAAGTAGTAAGTGGCCAGCTTTATCTGATTTATTACCTGTCACTTTGAGCCACGCCCCTTATAGTGACTGTCTTGGTGACGTCAGC
>CABFVX010004482.1:36053-64828 GCA_902151425.1 Timema shepardi | reverse complement strand
TTGACCAAATAAAATTGTTATGTTCAACCAAGTGAATCTTTACCTAATTTACTGCCTCTCTCACCTTATAGAGATTAAGGGGGGGGGTTGCAGTGAAAGCTTGTGTAAATCTTTAACATATATGTAAATAAGGTTGTTTTGTCTATTTACCTTACTGACAGCATGAGAAGGAAGATTCCCAGCACGTAGAACTGCGTGTCATTGGCCATGTACCAGCTCCACAGCATGCACTGAAAACATACTTGGCATAAACATCTTCACACTGGTCTGGTATTCAACTATATTTGTTAATCAACGCTTAGAATATTTGTTTACTTGAATTTTATGTATGTTTTTGATTTCGCACGAGGTCTGTTACCTATTCATTTTATTTATGTTTATAACAGGAAATACTAGTGTGATTTCTATTTGTTTAGTTTATAGGGTTTTTTTTGTCTATAGTATCAGTATCTGGTTGGGTTTTAGGGGGAAGGGGGGTGATTGGAAAATATGGCTCAGAATGGTAATCTTATCAGAAAACATTGAGATCTCTAGAACTCAATTCGTATTCCATCTTGGATCCACCATCTTAAATTTTTTCAAGTTTCGTATTTTTTTTTCATAAATATGGCATGCATCATATCATCCATACTAAACGTTAATAATATATTAAAAGGGTAGCTTTAAATTGAGATTAATTATTGTTGAGTCGTTGAAAATAATAACATACCCCTCAAAGAAAGTTGTTTAATCTTAGGTTAATATCCACCTTCTTTTGCTACAAATTTGTGAAAACGCTAATGCATATTGATATAGGCCTAATATTTTTTAGAGCCACAGTGCTTGTGATCGTTGTGAATAAGACCTAATTGTTTTTCGCTAATTTTCTGATTAAATTGTTTAATAAAATAATTGCACAAACTCCACCTCAAAAAATAGAGGTAGAGTATTAATATTTTGAGGTAGGTAATTTCTTCCTTATATTGGCTGCCCCATTTATAAAAGCTTCCGAACACTGGCAACCAAGTGGTACAATGTATTCACCATCTCACTCCTGGGGAACAGGTTGTTGAGATAGAGGGCGTTCCTCCACCAGTAGTTCTCACAGTTGATGTGATCAAGGACGTTGGGCTCAAAAACAGAGGTGTTGTGTGTCCACCTCATGGATATTTCCACCAACCCCAGCACGAACAAGTAGGCTGGAGTCAATCTGAAAGGAATAACACATTATAGGCTTCGAGGCAAGGTAAGAAGGAAACAATACATTGGAGACTTTGATGCTCGGTTAATAAAGAACTAATACATTGGAGACTTTGATGCACGGCTAGGACAGAACTAATGCATTGGAAACTTTGATGCACGGCTAGAACAGAACTAATGCATTGGAGACTTTGATGCACTGCTAGGACAGAACTAATACATTGGAGACTTTGATGCACGGCTAGGACAGAACTAATACATTGGAGACTCTGATGCACAGCTAGGACAGGAACTAATACATTGGAGACTTTGATGCACGGCTAAGAAAGAACTAATACATTGGAGACTTTGATGCACGTTTAAGAAAGAACTAATACATTGGAGACTTTGATGCATGGCTAAGAAAGAACTAATACATTGGAGACTTTGATGCACGGCTAGGACAGAACTAATGCATTGGAGACTTTGATGCACGGTTAAGACAGAACTAATACATTGGAGACTTTGATGCACGGTTAATACAGTACTAATACATTGGAGACTTTGATGCACGGCTAAGACAGAACTAATACATTGGAAGCTTTGATGCGCGTTTAAGACAGAACTAATACATTGGAGGCATTGATGCACGTTTAAGACAGAACTAATACATTGGAGACTTTGATGCATGGTTAAGACAGAACTAATAAATTGGAAACTTTGATGCACGGTTAAGACATAACTAATACATTGGAGTCTTTGATGCACGGTTAAGACATAACTAATACATTGGAAACTTTGATGTCAGATTAAGAAAGAAAAATGTTTTAATTTGCAGTTTAGCGCTGGAATTAAAACATTGTCATGCGCTGGAGTGTTTCCAGTGTCAGCAAATTTAGCTTATACTGTATGAGATATATTCTTATCACTCAGTAAGAAGTTCACTGTCCGGATATCAATGAAAACATCTTTCTCGTGTGTGGTACGTACTGAAGAGCCTTCATGACATTAGTCAAATGGGAACCAAGAGGGAGAGAACGTATCGTAGGTAAAGTTTTAACAATCTCTGGCAACACTCCAAGCCACTGAATTCAACGGCTAAATATTATCTAGACTAAGGGAGAAGGATTACGAGAGTAGCTATTGTATGTACCAACAGACATATTCAATTATTTACAAACTATTTAGCCTAAGTAAATAGGACGAGGAAAGAAATTATTGGCTTTATTGACAATAAAGCACCTACTTTATTAAAATTTAAAGCAATTATAAAGAGGGTAAACCCTTAAGTTGCTACGTCCAAATAAGTTTTAAAATGGTTTCAAAAATGTATAAAGATACCCTACTAATTCGTAGATTCAAAACTCGAAATCCAGTTTCTCAGATCAGAGACAGACTTGATAACCACTCTGTGCTTGTTTGACCATGTAGCAATCGAGTGATGCTGTCCTAGGTAAGTTCATATATAACACTGTCTGCTTATGTAACCCCGTTATTAGAATGTACACATGAAACGTTCCGGATTAATCACAATATTGACGTAATCATTGTATTTTGTTGAAGCTTACCGAATGAACCTGTAGATCAACAACGTGAAGAACTTGACGAAGGAAGATTTGAACCCGGGACCTTTGTTGCCAAGAGAGATTTCTCCTCTTGATATCGAGCGTAAGTACAGGATCGTCACCAGGAGACCACTGGAAGGACACAAGAACACGATATAAATCTTTAGGCCTTTCATAATTTCCTTATCAAATGTTTGACCGCTCGTCCAACATTGGTCTTTTCCTTTAACTCCACGTTTTACTACCCTTTCAGGGTATTATTATTATTATTATTATTATTATTATTATTATTATTATTAGCACCGCGTCTTACTACCCATTCGGGTTATACGCTCTTACGCTAATGTGTAATGGTAGGGTGATTGTGAGATGAAATGGAGGACCTACAGTTTAACGTGGGATTCGAACCACGGTGGAGGCCTGTCATTCCCCACATTCACAAGATGTCTTGTCAGAGGTGAAGGAAGGGTTTGGTAATCAGATAAATCTGTGCCGGGACCGAGGATTGAACCCCGGATCCCCAGCACAGAAGTCCGACACCTTACCCATAGACTACCAGGTCACCTTCAGGTTATTAGTTTATGTACCAATTATACTAATGGATTAGGGGTTATGAAGTTTATATTTAGAGGAAATGTACCCACATTTGCTTGGAAAGAAAGTGGAACCCTTTTTGGGAGAAAAAACCCTTAGTACACCCGACTGAGATTCACACCTTGATCATTGGCAGGTTAGTCTATTGCAAGAGTAGTGCCTTAGACCATGTGGTCATTGAAGCAGCTAACATTACTCTTAATGACCTTGATATTTCCATATTGTAGTTCGATCTCGTCTACGTGATTATATACTGAGCTCAATTGTAGGAATTACTTATGATATCTTTATTTTTTAAATCAAGGATGAAGTTAAAATGAGAAATTCTCACCATGAAAAATTTTCTAAGTTTTTTTCGTCTTGCAATAAGCGTCAATTAATTATTTTTGTGAAATATCTCTCTTCCGGGTCTTCATTTAAAAATAGGATGCACATCAGCATTTCCCTCGTCTAAACACATTTGTAATATTTCGTCATCCTCAGTGTTTTATAGCAGAAAATGAAGTAACAAATCAACCTTTTCACTCATTGTGACGAAAGAATACTACATCCGCGGATCAATGATTGCACGGGACTGACGCATGAGAGAAAACAGCAATGGCGGCTCAGATTACGTGCAGCGGCCGTGCGGGTCAGCCGTCCCGAAGGAAACGTACCTTAAGGTTTTTATAACGATCCGCAGATTTTTTTAAATTTTAATTTCCATCCAAACCTAAAATTAATGTAATTTAAGCTTACTTATGGGCGAGAAAAGTAAACATTTATTTTCTCAAAACTGGCTCAAACTGGTTTGATTTAAATTCGCATCTAGAAACGATTTAACATTATTAATAAAGTGATGCATCGTGCATCTAATTTTACCACGAAAATGTCTTTTTAGGTTTCAAATGTTGGTCATATCTCCACAGCCCTTTGAGATACGAAATAAATTACCGTTGCAAAATTGTAGAACTTTTTAAAATGAACAACATTTATTTGAAAGATTATTTTATAACATAAATATTTTACGAGTGATAGACAAATATATTTTTTTTTAAATTAGAGCGTTGGTAAAAGGGGAGTATAAAATTCAACGAACAAATATTACGTTTCTGTAAGAGTGTATATTATTTCTTGTATGTTCATTAGTGAAATTCAATGTTGCTTTTTTCCATTCTGTTTTTCTAACAATGTATATTATTTCGTTTCACTTATCTTAAAAGTTTTAAATGTAATTTAGACAAAGGAGATAGAAAATGTGTGCGTTATATTGTACCATTTATTTTCGGGTGTGAGCTACGTCTTACTACCCGTACAGGCTATTCGTATATTTACACTAATGATCCATAGATCAGGAAGATATACTTTAGAGTAAATGTTCCAGATTTTGGCGTGGAAAAAGTGTGAAATACTATTTAATCTTTTTTTAAAAACCTTAGGAAACTCGACCGGGATTCGATTTTCGATCTTTCCATCACCAGAAATCTATTACTGGAGTGGCATTTTAAACCATTCGACCACTGAAGTGGGTGATTTAATCTTACTTATCATGGTAGAGTTAAGGTCAATTTTTTTTTTCGAGATGGTTATTTTATCTATTTTCATATTATAGGTCTGGTATATTTTGACACTTGTAAATTTTGACAAGAATAGGCGTAGGTGTTTCTAAAGAGTTGATTAAAGATTAAAACCCGCCTCGGTGGCGTAGTTGGCTAACGCGCTTGTCGTGTTGAAGCTCAACCGCTGAGGACGGGGTGATCGAGGTTCGAATCTCGGTCGGGTGAACTGAGGGTGGTTTTTCCTGAATGGTTTTCCACTCTTCCTCCACGCAAATGCGGGTTCACTTCCTTTAATTCAACCTTCCCAATTCCTAATCTATTAGAGTAATTAGTACTTAAAAGCGTATAACCCAAATGGGTAATAAGACGCAGTGCTAAATATTATTATTATTATTATTATTATTATTAATTAAAGATTTAAGATTAATTTGGGGGCCGAAGTTTGTTTGGATTAGCAAAAATTCGTATTCAGCTGGAGAATACAGGAAGACAGTTTTTTCACGAATTTTAAATTACAGTTGAACGAGTTTAATCAAATTTTCATTTATTTAACTGATGTAGGCTATAACACGTAACATATATTGTAAATATTTGTAGTTAAGGGAAAACACATTTTGTTGACTACAACATGTAAATATTAAGCATTTATTATCAGATATCACTGTTTCTTACAATTCTATTTTAACTTACAGGTGACCTGGCGGTCTAGGGGTAAGGTGTCGGACTTCTGTGCTGGCGGTCTGGGGTTCAATCCTCGGTCCCGGCACATATTTATCTGATTACCAAACCCTTCCTTCACCTCTGACAAGACATCTTGTGAATGTGGGGAATGCCAGGCCTCCACCGTGGTTCGGATCCCACGTTAAACTGTAGGTCCTCCATTTCATCTCACAATCACCCGACCATTACACATTAGCGTAAGTGCGTAAAACCCGAACGGGTAGTAAGACGCGGTACTACTACTACTACTAATAATAATAATAATAATAATAATAATAATAATAATAATATTTTAACTTTGACCTCGTTAACCAATAAAATATAGATATTTAATTTGACAAAAATATTCTCCCATTTTCCGAAAAGTTTGTTCGGATTATCCGACATTTCGGACTACCTGGGTTTGGTGTAAAGGGGTTTTACTGTATATTGAACGATTCATGAACTACTAGCGAGTGCTCGAGGGTAAACCATTCGAGTGCGGCCCAAAGACGGAAGGGACAAAGAAAACACTCGCCGACAATCCTTCACGGGTCCTCTCACCTGATGAAGAAGAAAGTGTCGACGGAGAACGTAGCGTTACTGATCGTCTGGTACATGAAATTCCGTTCCGTCACCGTGCGTAGGGTCTTGTTCTCTGAAACACACCACGTAATAAATGTCTCAACAAATTTCTAGTCTCCTAGATTCGTTATTACTAAAAACACGTAGATAGTCCATACAGAAATATTGACCGGAAATGCGTACTTAAGGACTAGTTGACCTACCCGGCATTGCCCGGAAATATATTTTTTTTTAGTTTAATGACTGTATGTGGAATGCAGAAGAGTGAAATGAGATTTATGAGAAGCAGGATTGGTGCTGCAAAATTTGACAGGAAGAGAAATGAGAGAATAAGAGGAATAGTAAAGGAGGAACTAGTCCAGGACAGGATAGAGAAGGTACGATTAAGGTGGTATGGACATGTGAGAGGAATGGAGAGGCAGTAAGGAGGAGTGTGTAGGAGAGAGGAGAGGATAATCTAGTATATTCCAACATCTACCTGTCAATACCTGGGGCTGCACACGAAACAATGTGACGGATCTTGTTCAAACCTGATATTAAGATGTCATAATATGGTCATACCTCGAGTTTGATTCTAGTTATAAAATTAAGGGTAGTTTACATATTGCAGATTTATGATAGTTCAGTTCATAAATACAATAGACAACATGATCAAATGTGTGCCCTTATTCTGTCTGCCATGTAAGATATATATCTTACCTGCATCATTCCACAATGGTTTGGCTTATAAGATAGGGTCATAGTGTAATCAGTCAAGGTAAGACTGTTACCTTGTTTGTTCCACTATGGTGTAGCTTATAAGATAGAACCATAGTGTAATAAGTCAAGGTAAGATTGCTACTTTGCTTGGTTCCACTATGGTGTAGCTTATAAGATAGGTCCATAGTGTAATCAGTCAAGGTGAGATTGAAACTATTCAGGGGAAACGGATTGTTTGCTCACGTTTTGACACTTATTTAAATAGGCCTATCTTAAAACACTCGTGGGGAGAGTATGACGCAGGCAAAACTTAGCAGCCCGAGACCATGGACCGAGCATATCTACCTGTATCTAGACCTGGCGTTGTGTACCTGCTATAGTGAACGCCTGCAGGTACGTATGGACCATGATGACCCAGGCGAGACTCATGAACCTGAGACCATGGACTGAGCATATCTACCTGTATCTAGACCTGGCGTTGTGTACCTGCTATAGCGAACGCCTGCAGATACGTATGGACCATGATGACCCAGGCGAGACTCATGAACCTGAGACCATGGACAGAGGTTATCGATTCTTCGGAGGAGCCGCAGTAAAGAATCTTCCTGCCGTTGGACATCGCAGAGAATGCCAGAAGCATCTGGGACAGCAGACCTGCGCACAACGCCGTCACACGAGTTCAATCGAGAATAATGCTGACCTCAACAATCGCTTCATTCTAAAGTTCTTTTCACTTTATCTCGACAACTTGGAGATAAATTATTGTTATGGTTGAAAAAAAATATTGAACTCAAGATTTTGATAATTGTCGACGTTTCTCGACCCCTTGAAATAAAAAAGGGTGGTTTTCGCAATACCATGTGTCCGTCTGTCTGTACCTCGAGTTAGAGATGAAACTATTCTACCGATTGGGATAAAACTTGGTATTTTGGGTTTTCATAAGGTCTTCCCCGAGGAGTTTTTGGAATTAGATATCCAACCCTAAAATTAAGGGTGGTTTACTCAAGAGAAAATAAGAGAGAGGAAATCGATTTTTTTCTAAATTCACTCTACCGATTTTGATTAAATTTTATAGCTGAATATTGTTTATTATAATAAACAAGATGGAAATTCTCATTTTATCATAAAAATGACTTTTAGGATACTTTACAAAAGGGAAACGTAACAATTTTAATCATTTCTCCGCAAATATTTGAGAAACGAAATAACTTATCAATATAAAATATTAGTACTATTAAAGAAACAAATCATTTTTTTGAAATATATTTTTATAAAACCAACACTTTCTGAGCTATAATAAAATATATATACTTTTTAATTCAGGTCTTTGAAAGTTAATTTGATTCTTATTCTCTTTGATGGACAAAGATGTTTCTCTTTTCTTAATTTCTCTGTAACAATGTTCCCAAAAAAAAAAGTTTCTAATGCCACAAAGTAGGTAACAGTGTATATTATTTCAGTTATGATATTTGGTGAAGTGTTTCTACAACAATGTATAGATCTATTATTTCATTCCACAAACCTAATGAGTTTTTAGTAAATGCACATTTTAAGATAAAATTATTATTATTATTAATATTAGCACCATGTCTTACTACCCGTTCGGGTTATACGCACTTACGCTAATGTGTAATGGTAAGGTGATTGTGAGATGAAATGGAGGACCTACAGTTTAACGTGGGATCCGAACCACGCTGGAGGCCTGACATTCCACACATTCACAAGATGTCTTGTCAGAGGTGAAGGAAGGGTTTGTTAAGCAGATAAATCTGTGCTGGGACCGAGGATTGAACCCCGGCCGCCAGCACAGAAGTACGACACCTTACTCCTAGACCGCCAGGTCACCCGGTTTAAGATAAAAGCTGGAGAAAGTGTGTGCAGCTGACCGTACCATGTATTCTTCTTTAGCACCGCGTCTTACTATCCAATCGGGTTGAACACATATGTACTAATTACGCTAATGTATAAGAGATGATGAAGCTTGATTTTAAAGGAAGTGTAGCCTCATTTGCGTGGAGGGGAAGGTGAAAACTATTTATGAAAAACCATCTTCAGTGCACACGACTGAGATTAGAACCCCGATATCCCCATCGTCGGCGCTCCAGTCTATTTCGATGGCGACGCCTCAAACCACATTGTCGAAAAGTAACTCGTGACTATTTAATTCAAGGGCACAGGTTTAGGCATATAAATATTGCGAGTGTTAGTTGTAAGTGAAACCCACGTGGTCTATCTAATTAGGCTTTCACTGTACAGGAACAATGTTGATGGGGGAGGAGGTCAGGGTTCTAATCTCAGCCGGGTACATTAAAGAGAGAGAAGGGTTCACACACGATTAATCACTGTGGTTTTCCCATTCTTTTCCCACACTAACGCAAGTGTACTTGATCGAAAACGAACCTTTCCTCATAGATGGTAACACAGTTTAAGGCGTCACTGTCACGATAGACCACATTGCCGATTATGGCGAGATCAAGGATCCTAATCCGGGGTAAGTTATACTGAGGGTGGGTCTTCCTTAAACGGTTTCCCACCCTCCCTCCACGCAAAATGTGATAGATTGCCTTTCAAGGCAGACCTGGCGGTCTAGGGGTAAGGTGTCAGACTTCTGTGCTAGGGTCCGGGGTTCAATCCTCGGTACCGGCACAGATTTATCTGATTACCAAACCCTTCCTTCACCTCTGACAAGACATCCTGTGAATGTAAGGAATGCCAGGCCTCCACCGTGGTTCGGATTCCACGTTAAACTGTAGGTCCTTCATTTCATCTCACAATCATCCTACCATTACACATTAGCGTAAGTGCGTACAACCCAAACGGGTAGTAAGACGCGGTGCTAGTAATAATAATAATAATAATTTACTTTCAAATTATACCCTATTTATCTCTATTACATTAACATAATTTATGTTTGCGTGTAACCCAAACCGGTACCAAGATGATGTAAAAAAAACGTATCTGATTCAGAAGTTAATTGGGTTATTGAGAGAAAATGTATCTTTATATCGAAATATTTTTTGGTGGTTGTTGTTTAGGTGTGGCGGGCTGCGTGGGGGTTTTCATCTCACAATCATCCTACCATTACACATTAGCGTAAGTGCGTACAACCCGAACGGGTAGTAAGACGTGGTGCTAATAATAATGATAATAATAATAATATATTTTTATTATTAGTAAATGAGCAAAGAAATTTAAATCATAGATTGTTTTCCCCTGATTATACATTATAGCCTATTTTTATAAAGTAATTTTATTTTAGACTTTAAATACATAAATTTTGTTCTGTATTTTCGCTCCGTTTACCTTGAAATGTAACAGTCTTTACTTGACGTATTACACTACGGCCCTCTCTTAAACAACTTGTGTCTAAAACATTGAATCAAACTTTGACAGGCTATTCCTTGGGTGAAAATAGAATAATTCACATCAGCAACCTAGGGTCCATCTTAAATATTAAGGGCGGTATTCACCCCTAAAGATAGAGCTAAAAACGACTATTGTGTGAAACATTATGAAAACTTATTAAGGTATTACAACGATTCTTTGTATACTACTTATTGAAACCTTGATAATTAATAAACTAAATTTGATGTTACCGTTATCCACCCTCATCTTGTAATAAAAGGGGGGGGAGACGGTTTGTAACACTTTTTTTCTGCAATAAAATATGTCAGAGTAAGTATTACTAATTTTGACTTAAGATTACAAAACAAGGAGTAAGAATTAACAAATAAGGTGTCTTGGAGAAACTGTCTAGCTTTACCCGTTTCCGAGATAATCATGCATGTTTGATTTTAAAGACAAGTGTTAATTCTTGCCAGGCAGGGAGCCTGTATGGCTGTTGCGTGGCCACCACGCTCTCCTTACCTTAATACGTTTTTCTGTGGGTTTTTTTTTACATAGATATGGTTTACAAGACAGCCATTGAATCCGAGGAAGACCTGTTAGCCGGGATAGGTGCTGCATGTGATTAGGTTTAAGAAACAACACGTGTTTTCGAAAGATTACGCAAGTCATTGATACGCCACCTCAATTATTGCAATGACGTTATGGCACGCCATTTTGAACACTTGCTATGAATCTGATTTTGAAGCTAGGAACTAAAACATACAAGAACTACATTAGTATTTCTTAATTTAGCTTTCAATACTCCAGTGAGTGTAATGATTAAAATCCCACCAAAGTGTGAACTGTGTAAGCATAGCTCACTAATGTGATAAATAGAAACACATCGGAGCTGATGAAGGAGGAAAAGTATCTGAGTTTCTCCATCACTACACACAAACCAGCTTTGTTTACCAAATGTATGTGATACATAGTCACACGTGCCGGTAAAAAGGGTTAAACGACTGCAGTGCGAAGTAACACTGTAATTCTGGTTGCCTACCTGGCAGGCATTTACACTTGTGTGATTATCTCGAAAACAGGGAAAGCTAGACAGTTTCTCCAAGACACCTTTTTTTGTTAATTTCTAATCCTTGTTTTGTAATCTTAAGTCAAAATTAGTAATACTTACTCTGACATATTTTATTGCAGAAAAAAAAGTGTTACAAACCCCCTCCCCTTTTTTACATGATGGGGGTGGGTAACGGTAACAGCACATATAGTTTATTAATTACCAAGGTTGCAATAATTAGTACACAAAGATTCGTTGTAATACCCTAAGCAGTTTTCATAATATTTCACACAAGTCCTTTTTAGCTCTATTTTTAAGGGTGAATATCGCCCTTAATATTTAAGATGGACCCTAGGTTGCTGATGTGAATTATTCTATTTTCACCCAAGGAATAGCCTGCCAAAGTTTGATGCAATGTTTTAGACACAAGTTGTATATAGTAGAAACGATCAAGGTAATTTTTCTACATTCCACGGTAAACGAATTGTTTATGTTCGAATTATTTTAAAGTTAATTGGTTTAAATCTAGTTATAAAATTGATATATTTCTTGTTGTGTCATCTTAAATTTGTTCCTGAACTATGAACATGAGCTGGTGATTAATGTATATGCTGAACCTTTGGTAAGAGCCAATATTAGTAAATTTTTTGCTAAACTGAGAAAACCGAGATTAATGGCTGAGAGTCTTAATGTGCTGACCACATGGAACCACCTATCCGTATATGTTGGCACTATAATCACTAAGGCCAGCGGCCTCTCAATCGGTGTTCTCATTTGCTGAATACAACCATGGAGTTTTTTTTATTAAGTCTACTTTTAATACGGGGTGGCTCTCTGAAAACACCTGTTTCATTACCTCTTAATCCAACACCGCTGGGTACGTGAATTACACAAATGTGGGTGCATTTAGTATAATAGCCAACTTCTCCATCCCTATTCTAATAGTATAATTAAATGTGTATATTCATTCCGGTTAGTAAAACGTGAAAAAAAACCTTTTAATTTTATCATACCTACCTCTATTTACGCCAGAAGTGATTATGTTATCAGCGTTTTGATTTTAGAACATATTTTGGAATATTTCAACAAAATTAATTTTGTCAGATTCCAAAATTATTTCATCTTTATCATAATAAATTACACAAAACAGAAGCGTAGATAACATCACGCAGAAAGGAAATATTAAATAATATATCAAATTATCTTGCCACAAATTTCCTAATATTGGCTTTTACCAAAGGTTCAGAAAATACATTAGTCACCAGCCCTTAATCATAGTTCAGGAACAAATTTAAAATGTCACTCGACAAGAAATACATAAATTATTATTCTCTATAAGTTTTAAAACTAGATTTAAACAAAATGAGGTAGTAAACTTACCTTGAATGTTTACGTTATGACGTCACATATAAGATAGGGCCTTATTGTAATCCGTCAAGTAAGGGCAGGGTGAACGGAGTGAAAATACAATAGAAAAAATAATGTCTTCAAAGACAAAACTAAAATAAAACTACTTTTAAAAAGTAAGACTATAGTAGTGTCTAGTGTGTAAACAGCCCAAAATTAAATATTCGTGTATATATAGTAACATTATATTTATATATATTTAGTAACATTATATATATATATGTGTGTGTGTGTGTGTGTATGTGTGTGTATACGCTGTATTATTTAACTCAAGTGTAAAATAGTTTTGTTTTTATTGCATTTGAAATAGTTATCACCTTACACCTTGGTAAAAAAAACTGTGATTTGTATTCTATATAAATGTATGCCTATAATTATATATTTTGATTATTTTATAGTGTATTTCTCAAGAATTTATAACTAAGGAGGCTGCCTCGGTCAGCGAAAAAGTCTCAATTGCTGTCAGGTAGCAGGACTTTAAAATACAATGGTTTATGTCGTTTTCTGAAACTGTTTCTTTATTATGTTGAAGATTATAATACCTCTCAACTAAACACTCTTTGTCATGACAAAATAAAGAGGGGGGTAGGAGGGAGGGAAAACTACGAAAATTACAAAAACAAGGCAAAAAGGAAAACACTTCTCAACTATATATTTTTTTAAAGGTATTGAGCCAATCAAAAAAATTACTGTATTTATTTGAGTTAGGCTAAATCTAGAGCTCTTTTTGATCAAGCCTATCTAATAGCACTGCAAATATGATTAAATATTCTTTGAACATAAACCAATGTCACATTTTCACACGTTTTTTTTTACTAACAAAACTAAACATATACGGCTGGTAGGGAAAAAGGTTCTGTTGGAATCGCTCAACCCTTTTTTGGCATAAACTTTATTATGGAATAATACATCGTAGAGATAAATATTGCTTTAGAGCTGAATGTAAGGCTTTGATAAAGAAATGAAAACTCTAAATTAAACACATTAAAATCACGAACGATGAATAAAACATAATTAAATTAAATAAATATAGCAAAACAAATGTTTTTAAACTATAAATAAATCATTATATAACTATATAGAAAATTATATTTATTTATTAGTGTGCTAAAAAAAATCGAAACGAAAACCAAAACTGTAAAAAGTATAAACTAGGCTTAAGACCTTAGGTAATTTTGAAGATATGCCCCTCGAGTATGAAAAATTTAATTATAGGTATAATTGTAGTTGATGGTACAGTAAAAACATTAATCACCAAATCTTATCGTTAAATTATGAAACCTAATATTAGATTACACTTTCAATAAGAAATACATAAGTTCTTCTTCATCCATATTAGAACTTGATTGAAATTAAATAACTGAAATATTTTGAGCTCTAAGTATAAAAAACAATAATATTGTCTTCAAAGTCTAAGCTAAAAGTAATTAACAATATTTTTTTTAAGAAAGGAAAGGCTAACAAAACCCAACACTCCTCGGGAGAGTTGTTCTAACCGTGTAGTGGTTTCCCAAACATATAAAGAATATTAGTCAACTCAATAAAATCACTATACCTTGTTTATCACTGTTTCACACACCAAGGTCACAGAAAACAGTTGCAATATTTGAAATAATTCGAAAATTATAGTTTCAGACAAATTAATGAAGATTCCGTAAACCAAAATATTATTAATAGAAAAGTATACTCCAAACTTTATATTTACAAGGTTGTTGGCAGTGAAAACCAACATTTCCAAAGAGTAGAAGTCGTTCACGGTTTCAGCGATGTCACAGATTTGATCGTACAAACGACGGATCCGGACGATTTCTAATCGCAAAGATGTGAAATTCGATTCCACTGTCGAATGAGACCGTCTAACATTTTGGTGATTTTTTATCCCCCTCAGTTGGAAAATCCCTCGTCTACCTTTCATAAAACTATCCGGAGAATGAGACAGAGCAATTTTTTTAATCAAACCATTGAGAGTTGTACATTTCATAGCAACTAAGAAGACAAAAACACAGAACTGTATTGTCACCAGGGGAATCAACATATCGGACATAATATTGCCGATTGTAGAATATGAAAACTTGTAAGAAAACTGAATTAAACCAATTAGAATATAGTTTGAAAATAACATAAAGGTTGCGAACAAAATAAACCAAAATACACGTGTGTAAAAGAAAGGCGAGATTCCCAGGTCTTCATCAAGAGAAGATATTTTGGCCAGAATGAAAGTTCATCTTACGTCTGGTCAGGAAACTGACATAGAATGTGCAAATGTTTGCAAAAGAAGAACTAACATTATACGCTAATAAAATGGTTTTCCTAACTATTTCAAGTGCATTAGCTTGCAGGATATAAATAGTATCGTCCAACTTTAAGTAACTAATATACAAGGCCTAAATCATACTCTTGATTAGTGTGCAAGTACATGAAAATGGCTTTTCCTAGTATATACAAGATTCTGACCAAGAATGGGAAAATATTCCAAAAAGTTTCGTTGGATAAAGTAAAGGAGCAATTTCTGAATGGATTCCAGTTATTAATATTCCATCCATTATTTTGTTTCTTAGAACATTTGAAATGCGACTAACTGAAACTTACCTATGAAATAATTTTTACTTGATTTTCTAACGTTATTCTATTCATTCCTATTTTGATACGTATAAATATGGGTTTGTTTATCTTGTCATCAGACGTAAAGGATTTTAATGGAATTAAATATCGACCAAAAATTAGATGTATTGTGGTTTTCAGAATAAAATATTATTTATAGTATTCTGATAGCTTTCAATGATTATTATCGTGTACCAATTTTATCATTACATATAGAAAAGTTTCATCATTTCAGTTAGTCGCATTTCAAATGTTCTAAGAAATTACGGTACCATTGTTAAGAAATCAAATCATGAGTATTATTAAAATAACTGGAGTAAATTCTGCAATTAGTCCTTTACTTTATTTGTCGAGAATTTTTGGTATCGTTCCACATTCTTGGACATTATCGTGTGGATTCAAGGAAAAGCCATTTTCATCTATTTGTACATTAATTTATAGTGTAATTTTGGTCTTATATATAAGTTGCTCAAAGTTTGGCGTTTTTATTTTAATGCTGCAAACAAATTCATTTGAAATAGTTACGAAAAACTGTTTATTATTGCATAATGTTTGTTTGTCTTTCGCAAACATTTGCACATTTTCTGTCAGTTTCCTGACCAGACGTAAGATGAACTTTCTGCTGGCCAAAATATCTTCCCTTGACGAAGACCTGGGATGCTCGCCTTTCTTTTACACACGTGTATTTTGGTTTATTTTGTTGGCCACATTTGTGCTTTCAAACTATTTTATAATTGTTTTAGTACAGTTTTATTACAAGTCTTTATTCTTTTCAACCGGGAATATTATATCCGATATGTTGATTATCCTGGTGACATTACAGTTTTGTGTTTTTGTCTTCTTGGTTGCTATGAAATGTTCAACTCTCAATTGTTTTATTCAAAAATTGGCTCTGTCTCATCCTACGGATAGTCGTATGAGAGGTAGACGAGTGCTTCTGCAGCCGTGGAGGTTAGCAAATCACCAAAATGTTGGAAAGTCGCATTCGACAGTGGAATCGACTTTCACGTCTTTGCGATTAGAAATCTTCCGGATCCGTCGGTTGTACGATCAAATCTGTGACATCGCTGAAACCGTGAACGACTTCTACTCCTTGGAAATGTTGGTTTTCACCGCCAATTGGCTTTTAGAACTCACGTTAGCAATGTATTGCTTTATTATTAGTATTTTGGGTTACGAAACCTTCATTGATTTGTCTGAAATTCTAATTTGGGTCTCATTCTTAGTATTCGAACTGATTGCGGTGACCTTGGTGTGCGAAACAGCTATAAACAAGGTACAGTTGTTTACTTAATTTTACTAATACTCTTTGTATGTCTGGGAAATAACTGCACATATTATAAAACTGCCCCGAGAAAGATGGGGATTGATTAACCCAACCTCTCTTTAAAAAAAATATGTTTACCAATTTTAGCTTTAAAGGATGCTTTTGTTGTTTTTCATACTCAAGTAGTTCAAATTATTTTAATTTATTAATCTCAAATTAGTTTTATCTTGAATGAAGAAGAAGTCTTGTATTTCCTACAGAGAAGGTATTGATATATTATTTTTCATAATTTAAAGATAAAATGTGGCGATGAATTCACGTACCCACCAGTGTGGGTGTAAGAGGTAAGGAAACAAATGTTTTTGGAAAAACCACACGATATTAAAATTAAACTTATTTTTAAAAAAACTCCATGGTTTTAGCCCACAATCGAGCAATAACGACTGAGATGCCGCTGATATTAGCGATTATAGTGCTAATATTTGTTGATAATGGGTGTCACGTGATCAACACAGCAAACCTTCCGGCCGCTAATATAAGTTCTTTAAATCGGAACTTATAATTATTTATTCGCGTAGCACTTCATTTGTCCTCACGATACTGAGTTTGACCCCCGTTACAGACTCACTGCTTCAAAGATAAGTTTTGATAGCAACAGGGATCGAGCCCAGTACATTTTAAACTGTTGCCAGGATATCCTATCCCAGGGGTCATCAAATGATGGACCGTGGTCCACATCTGGGTCGTAGAAACATATTTTTTACCGAACTCAACAAAATAGCGATAAACAGAAGAAATTGTGCTATTTCTATTGGTGGGTAGCCTTAACCCGCCCTTCACAAACAATGGCGTATCACTAGGACATATTTGATAATTGTTTATCTTAGTAAATAAGTATAATAGTTAAAAGTAAAGCAAATCACATTTTTGAATAAGTGTAGGTGTGTAGGGCTTGACATTAAGTTACAGCTGAAGTTTGCCGGACCACGGGGGTTTCGCAATTTTAAAATGGACCTTTATTTATATATAAAAAGAGACCTCTGTCCAAATTTTAGTAAGTTAGTCAAAATGAAGATACACCTTTCCGATTCATAACCAAGACGCAATAAAGTAATGAATTTGTCTATTTATAAGGGGGGGATTACTGACTGCCAAAGTCTATCAAGAAGTGGAAATTAGAAAATAAATTTGTTCGATAAATTAATAGCTAGTGTAATATTTATTTTATAGTAGGTCTAATAGGGTCAAAAATTAATTATACGCTTTATCAAGCTTAACGACCACTGCCAAATATCATAGGATTTTTATCACAAACTTGGACTTAAATTCACTAATTTGTGGTAATAGCTACCATCCCCTAATATTATATTGTCAACCTGGGTAGTTTTGAGGTAAAGCTCTCGCCCCAAGACCCGATGTTTATGGGAGCCATGGTTGACGAATATTTCTTGAACGATAAAAATTCGTAGCACAATTTCCTTCGTAGAGGGGGAGTAAAGAGTTAGGCCCCTATATCGATTGGGGTATGTAAAATAACCCTGGAAGTAATGTGAACATACTTTTACGGAAAAATTGGTATGCCTTTTCGCTCTCGTTCATAGAAAGTCCCATGTGCTTATATAATTAGTTGGTAAAGAAAGTACACGTTAATATACCCCAAACAAATAAATAAACTGTTAATTACCGTTTGGTTTGCTTTTTTTCAAATTAATTAAAATAATAAAATAAACTATTATGTTTCCTTTCTCGGTGTATTGGTTGACCTGGCGGTCTAGGGGTAAGATGTCAGGCTTCTGTGCTGGGGGTCCGGGGTTCGATCCATTGTCATGGCACATATTTATTCTGATTACCAAACCCTTCCTTCACCTCTGACAAGACATCTTGTGAATGTGGGGAATGCCAGGCTTCCACCGTGGTTCGGATCCCACCTTAAACTGTAGGGCCTCCATTTCATCTCACAATCACCCTACCATTACACATTAGCGTAAATGCGTATAAACTGAACGGGTAGTAAGACGCGGAGCTGATAGTAATGATAATCGTGGTCTTGGCAACAAAGGTTATTACAGTACATGAAATAACCTATTAAAATGTATTATGTATATTCACGATTGTGTAATCGACACGACATTAATAAGGCGTGTGTTTGTTTAACATTTGTGTGTTGTGGATTGCGAGTGACAAAACGAGTGTTGCGAGGTGTTTTGATTAGTTAGTAAACAATAGAACATATGCGCTGACAACTTAAACAGAATATGAGCATTCCTTTTGGAGATCAGGCCAATAGTAATGTTTACAAGCTAACCGGGGCCGACAATTAGCCGTCGAGTCTAGTAGGGTCACGCCACTCATTTTGAGAGCTACGCGGGTTAAGACGCCGGATCACCGAGTACGAGTGCTGAGGGGCTACCGTTCGAGTTCCAAGGTACCGGGAATCATGTCCACTTCGGACCAACTAGAGGTCAGTCAGGCCATTGGTTAAGCATTCCTTGCAATACTTCGTTCAGCCACGAGATTCTACATAGTAATTTAAATTATTTATATATTCTAGAACTTCTTATCAACATCACATTCTGTATTAGCGCGTAGTAGTACAATAAAAAACGTAAAACAAAGACGTACATCAATTACGAGCCCACACAGTAATATATACAGTCATCTCCTCCATCCTCTGCCGCAAGTCATCCTGACAGTTTAGACCTGCACCGGCCGAGGGGAGGAGGGGGGGCATTTGTATCTTTTTAAAACCAACGTACATAAATTATAAAATCAATAAATACATGTGTTTTAGCTTAAAAAAAACCATACAAAATATTAGTTTTAAAACAAAAATTTATATTTTGTAAACATCTGCGTATATGAACACAGCAGAATAGAGTTTTTTTATTACGTTAAAATGCCTTCTTTTGTCTGGCATGCCATCTTAATTAATTAAGAGAACGGAGTCTTTTAGAAACTCTCTTTAGCAAAGCATCTGTAAGTGAACTACAAACGACGCTTTCACAAAAAACAACAACTTTCAAACGCTTATTTTCATAATTTCGTTTTTTATAATCTCAAAACAGTATGAAAGAAAAATTAAATTTAAAAAAATTATCTTTAGATTTAATTTTGAAGTTTATTTTGGGACTTGAAGATATAATTTCTCTTTTAATTTGATAATTAATTTTATCATTGAGTTTTGTGTGAAACTATTTAATTTGAAATTTTGAATTAATTTTTTTCCTTTGCAGATAAAGTTATTAAGAAATTTTTTGTTAACAACATGTTAAATATTATGCCCGGATTGTTAACAATAACTGTTGTATACCTACTTAGAGTCATTACACAAGAGAACGTGGTCTTATTTGTTGACTCATAATATACTATTTTTTAAACATAAAAAATAGCATTTCTCAAGGACCATACTCTCATATTTCAATAAGCGCTTATTCTAAATTTATGTTTTACGTATTTATTTGTTTTGGAGTTACATTTTCAACAATGTACACACATAATATCTTATTTATGGGATAACCTATTGACCTTTACCACTTATTTAGCTACCCTCATTTCATTACATTATTATAAATTCAACATTCATAATATTAAAGTGTTTCTTTCAACTTTTTGTCTACCAAACAAACTGTCTTTCACAAATGTCTATGAATTTAAAAACAATTATTGTAAATTACGGATATTAAAACGTGAAAAGTGTAAAATCTATTCAACAGCTTAGAGTAGTAGAGTTGATTTTCATGTCAAGGATTTATGTTCTACCCGCCTCGGTGGCGTAGTTGGCTAACGCGCTAGTCATGTTGAGCTCAACTGCTGAGGACGGGGAGATCGATCGAGGTTCGAATCTCGGTCGGGTGAACTGGAGGGGTTTTTTCCTAAATGGTTTTACACTCTCCCTCCACGCAAATACGGGTTCACTTCCTCTAATTCAACCTTCCCGATTCCTAATCCATTAGCGTAATAGTACTTAAAGCGTATAACCCGAACGGGCAGTAAGATGCGGCGCATAATAATAATAATTGGTTTAACCCACACTCACCAATTATTTAATAACTTTGGAAGGTTTAAGTCCTAATCTTTGATCAACGGTAATGGGACAAATGACTTTAGGAATTCTATTAAAAATTATAAAACAACAAAGCTTTTGATTTAATATATCTGGGCACGATATTGTGTTGGATTTTACCACTGTACCATTACTACATCAATTTCATATTTCAAATATTTGTCTTGCGGTATTGAACGGTTTACACCAATTCATTGGACGAGAGAAAACTTAGTATACATTTAGAATTATTTTATTTTGATTAAGTTCCTTTAAGATATTTCCACGACGTTTGAAATTGTAGTCAAATGACTTTTCCGCTATCAGCCTATCTATATTGTTAGAACAAATCTATAGTACAAACGTATCTAGTAATTTTAAATTGAGGGAATTTGAATACATAAAAGAAATAGAACTGTAATATTTACAAAACAACTTACTGTCTGTATTTTATGCTCGTGTTTGTTTGCTTGTACAGAACATTTTATTTTGTGTGGCTTTCATCACATTAATAAGGGTTTTAACAAGACTCTCTCAAAATGCTGAGATTATTCTAATAAGATAGCACTTGTCAAACTATGTATTGACTAAATTAATTGAATTATTATCATGGTTGTCATAAACTCATTTCACTATGAATACATTGATGGCTGTTAGAAGTTAAGATAAGCATATAGCACTACTCATCTCAAAAACCAATATCAATATTAAATTATTATTATTGTTATTACTAGCACAGTGTCCTACTACCCGCTCGGGTTATACGCACTTATTTTTGAACAGCAACTATAATAATAATCTTTTATGTATGTGCCATTTTATAGCTCTTTTGTTTTTATCATTTACCTTTGTAAGTTTTTAGCAAAGTAATAGCTAATGGTTATTTATCTACATTCTTAATGTTGGTTAGTTTCTTGCTGTTGGAGTTAGGGTGTGTGACGTCACTGGAGAGAAAGATACAGTATTGTGTCTGTGCATTAAATACAATTATTAATGTATATTACTTTAATTATTTAAACTAATTCACCCTTTAACTTACCAATGAATCTAACGAGCGTTACGGGTAGGAATTTTGTATTAGACTGGAGATATTTGAAATTATTGAGAAGGAAAAGAGTGTTCAAAATGTACCAAATCCTTAACCAATTGATTTTCTATAAATGAAAATACAGTTTTATCAACTTTTTACTTTTCGAATTTGTAAAATATTAAACCTTAATTTGCTATAATACTAGTATCTGTTAGGTGACCTGGTGGTCTAGGGGTAAGGTGTCAGACTTCTATGCTGGCGGCCGGGGTTCAATCCTTGGTCCCGGCAAAGTTTTATCTGATTACCAAACCCTTCCTTCACCTCTGACAAGACATCTTGTGAATGTGAGGAATGCCGGGCCTCCACCGTGGTTCGGATTCCACGTTAAACTGTAGGTCCTTCATTTCAGCTCACAATCACCCTACCATAACACATTAGCCTAAGTGCGTATAACCCGAACGGGTAGTAAGACGCGGTGCTAATAATAATAATAATAATAATAATAATACTAGTATCTGTCTAACGCTATAGATAGACTCCCATACCATAAGTTAAATTATTTTAATAAAAAAAATTATACATTTTAAAGATAGCCTTAAAGAAAAATTAAAAGTTTTGAAATAATCTAAAAAAGATTCATTAGCTAAATTAATTGAATTTACATTCCGAAATTGTTTACCAATCTCTTTTTCTCTCCATTTATGCAGGTAGACGTCTGATTTCAATCTTCATAACCCCTAACCCATTAGCTTAATTAATACATAAACGTATTAACCGAACGGGTAGTAATACGTGGTGCTAAATTAATATAGCTATGTATTATTTTATTTGCCACGTCTTACTACCTGTTCGGGCTATACGCATGTATGATAATTACTCTAATGGAGTAGGGATGAGGAAGGAGTCATTTTAGAGGTAATATACCAGCATTTGCATAGGTGAAGAGTAGGCAATTATTTATGGAGAAAAAAAACACCTCAAAAGACCCTGCCGGGATTCGAGCCCCGGTCTCCCCTTCATCATCGGTACAGTCCAACACAAGAAGTGACGTTGGAGCACTGAAGTGGTTTCTTAGAAATTGATAATACCAAAATAATAAGCACTCCGTCAATTGAGGCGGTTCATCTTTTGTAGCTTTCGTAATTTTGAAATGATTTCCAGTCGGAAGTGTTAATATATAATAAACATTATTAGCCCTTTATATTTATACTCACTTTGCTCGCTGTGGGCTCCACCCTCTAACCCCCAGTGAGTGTAAACTAATAAAATTCCAGCGTTGTTTTGAACGTTGATTTATTTTTACAACTTTATGATTCTAGCTGTCCCATAAGTGGGTCAGAAAATTTAAAAATGTGCATAATTTACCAAAAACAAAAAAATCTAGCTCTGATGCAACCCTTTTTTTTTTAAAAAAATATATCTTGCCATTTAGCCACAAGAGGCCTCCAAAGAAAGGTCCGCACCGACTATAAAGTTGCTCCGCCATTTTGAATTTTTTTGGGGGGGTTAAAAATTAGAATTTTAAAATTTTTGGAATTTCCCCCGTCGGTTACAAGCTAGACGCTATAAGTTTGCTAAATTTAAAGTTTCTGGCTCATCTGGAAGTGGGTGAGTCAGCCATGTGGCTTTATAGTATAGAGATTCCATAACATAAGTACGTTTAAGGTGCACGAGAGTTGGCCTTGTCAAGTTGTAATGGAGGATTGTTCTTGTTCGACAGGTGAAAACGACATCGATCCTAGTGAGCAAGATGCTGAACGAGGTGTACGACGAGGAGGTGCAGAAGGAAGTGAGTAGATAGACAGATATACAGATAGATAGATGTACCTTGATTTTGCTTGGAAGAAGAGTAAAGAGAATTCAAACATATTTCTTTGCGGCCAACAGTGACAACATTTTACAATCTTGGAGGCGACCTGATGATCTAGGGGTAAGGTGTCAGACTCCTGTGCTGGAGGTCTGGGGTTCAATCCTCGGTCCAGCCACATATTTATCTAATTTTCAACCTTTTCCTTCACCCCTGACACGACGTGTATTGATCATAACTTGTGAATGTATGGAATGCCAGGCCTCCGCCGTGGTTCGGATCCCACGTTAAACTGTAGGTCCTTCATTTCTATCTCACAATCACCCTACCATTACACATTAGCGTAAGTGCGTATAACCCGAACGGGTAGTAAGACGCGGTGTTAATAATAATATATTATTTGTGTAGTTATATAGGTATTGAAAACTTCTATCAAAAATAACATCTGCATATGACATTACTTTATGTATGAATACCTATATTAATATTGTCTTAGTAACTTTAGTAACTAACTTCTACTGTTCTTCCTAGCAAAATCATACTATCAAGGCGGTTCAAGCGGTTGTTTTTTTAAATTCCTTTTTAATACTCTGTTAGTTTTTCTTTGAGGGCGGGAAGGGATGGTATTTTGTACATTTCGTTTAACCTGAATATTATTGCATTAAAGCCCTATCCTATAATGAGCTATCCAGGGGTGGATAACTTTTTGACGTTAGAAGGTCCGCGTGTCACTTCACGGATTCCTCATGTACAATACATTTTGCCAACATTATAAAGACGTAATTCACCTAAATTAAAGTTGATGTCTTTTAAACCCATAGGTTGTGAGCGATTTTTTTTAAATTTGTTTGGTTTTAATTCAACGAGATACAATTTTGATGTTTCATATAATATGTATTATATATTCAAAGAGGAAAATTTTTAATAAAGAATATAAAAATTATAAATACTTGACAAAAGACTGTTCTTTTTCTTTTTTCTTGAACTTGTTCTCCGTAGATCTTGGTTCATTTTTAAATATTACTGTATATATATTGTGCAATCATGCTTGAATATATTCGGTGGCCGCATGAGCTAAGGTCTCACCCTAGTGTTACACTAGACTGCTGATGACGGGGGGAGGGGGGAGAGATTGAGGTTCAAATCTTAGTTGGGTGTACTGAGGGTTATTTTACTTTCTCAAAAATGGGCTTCCTCTCTTTCTACACGCAAATGCGGGTACACGTCCTCTAAATATAGCCTTCCTAATCCCTAAAACCATCAGCGTAATTAGTGCATAAACGTGTAACCTAAATTGGGTAGTAAAATGCGGCGATGTATGGGCTTGGAAGGAGAGTGGGGTAAACTGATTGTGAGAATCAGACGCGCTATCCGTGAATCCAATTTTTTATTTTTTTTTAGCACCGCTTCTTACTAGCCGTTCGGGTTATACGCTTAAGTACCAATTACGCTAATGGATTAGGAATTGGGAAGGTCGAATCTAGAGGAAGTGTACCCGAATTTGCGTGGAGGGAGAGTGGAAACCCATTTAGGAAAAAACCTCCCCCGGTTCACCCGACCGAGATTCGAACCTCGATCTCCCCGTCCTCGGAAGTCTAACTCAACACGACTGGTGCGTTAGCCAACTACGTCACCGAGGTGGGTTATAAAATCATCAAACTGTTTGCTGGATCTTGTTTCAGTTGTTCCTCTTCTCCCATCAGCTCCAAACACGCAAGATCCAGTTCACCGCGATGGGGTTCTTCCCCTTGGATAACACACTCCTGTACACGGTGAGGCCGCAACTTTTCACTTCTAGTAACGATATATTGTGCGATACCTGACTAATGGACGTATAGTTAGAAACAGGTTGGACAACCTTATTCGAAAAAGTGCCATCCTCTGTCTATGCATCGCATGCCCGTCAACTCTATGGTGCAGTCAAATGGAAATCGTAGACTTACACGAACATTATTGCACTTGGTTCATTGCTGATTAAAAATCAATGGAGATAAATTATTATTATTATTGTTATTATTATTATTATCACCGCGTCTTACTACCCGTTCGGGTTATACGCACTTACGCTAATGTGTAATGGTAGGGTGATTGTGAGATGGAATGGAGGACCTACAGTTTAACGTGGAATCCGAACCTCGGTGGAGGCCTGGCATTCCCCACATTCACAAGATGTCTTGTCAGAGGTGAAGGAAGGGTTTGGTAATCAGATAAATCTATGCCGGGACCGAGGATTGAACCCCGGCCGCCAGCATAGAAGTCTGACACCTTACCCCTAGACCGCCAGGTCACCCAATGGAGATAAAGAGTTGATATATGTTTTTAATACAGAACATTTTTGAAATATTAAATTATATCTGGGTAAAAACTGCATTGAAAAGGCCGTTTTTTGACCATTTTAGGATGGCTTCACAGATAAGCACTGTGCACAAATATTCATTCTGTCATAAGAGAGACATACTGTAGTTATTAACAAGAAACTATGTCGCTTTGTCCCTCATCGTCACCGCGGAAAATTTCGAGTAAACATTCTAATACGAATGCACTGCACACATTTCTGGAATATCCTGATCTTTTCCCTTTATACTCCCATATCTCGCGCAAGACTGGAACTGAGTTGTGCCTGCTATAATGAACGCTTTTAATTTTTAAATTGTAATTCAAAAATTAAAAATGGTGCTATGTGATAACAAGAAAAAAAATCTTTTCTTAAACTTCGCCTTCAACTTTTTTCTTTGCCTGTTTCAAACTTCGCTTCGACTTTGTTCCGCATTTAAAAAGTGACTTTGAAACAGTCCTTGAACCCTGTCCTAAAAGTGTCCATGCACACACACACACACACACACACACACACACACATACACACACACACACACTAACGTACATTATATATAAATTAGTCAGGGATTCCCAAACTTTTAGACTGAAGAAGCTTGGAGCCTTGTAATCTAATATTACGAACATTTTATGATGACAGTTTAATTTTACGAGTGTAAAATTATAAAATAGACGGAAAATAAACCTTCGGATTATTTTGGCTGATCCTTTTTCAAATGCCCTTCAATCATATTTTAAAATAATTGGGCATCCTAATTAATGATACTATTTAATATTGTGAAAAACAAATAATGATTATTCTAAAATTATGCCATGTAACCTGAGATATTTATGCACAATTTGAAGAGAAAAAAACGCTGAAAATCTGAAAACTTTGCTATTATAATCTACGAAGGAAAGCCTTTTATTTAAAAAGAAAAAGTACTAATAATTAATATCGATTTCGTGGAACTCGAAAAAATAGCCGTCAAAATAAATTGCCAATGTCTCAAATATACGAGTTCTCCATTAAATATTTGTGGAATTAATTTTTTTATCACGTCCTTAGTATAAAATCTTTCATTAGAAAAAACTAAGAAAATTTGTTGGGTAGACATTCAGAAATCCTTCTCGAAAGGAATCGCTCCTCGTTTAAAATCTATCTATCTACAGGTGGCCATAGAGATTGGGCACATAGGCATCTACACAGATACACATATATATGTAAATACACTTGCTTATACGTGTTTTAATACATGAAAATACAAAAATATATTGTTTGTACAGTACATTAAATGATATTACATTTCATTTTCAATGTGTTTGGGGTCCAGCTTTTTTGTGTGTGTGATTTTTTGGCCTTTGCCTATGTGTCCAGACTTTATGGCCATCCTGTATATATATAAATATATATACATGTATATTCAATATACATATTATAAATATATATGTAACTTATATAAACATATTTATAAACATGTATGTAAATATATGTATGTATATACTACTGTCTTTTTTCAATTTAAAGAATATGATATTTAGATGCGGCTATAACAGAATGATCAAATATAATAGCTTTGAGTGCATAAATAAATAAATAAATAAATATATATATGTGACACACATATATACATATACACAGTGGAACCTTGTCTATCCAGCCACATGATCCAAATTTCCTGTTTATCCGGACTGAAATTTTGCACAAATTAATTTTTTTGTAACACATTTATATGGTACGAATAAGTCTAGTTGATTAATTTTTTTAACTACTTTCAAATTAGTTAATTAATTAATTAATTACGATAGTGTTGTCGCAGGATGAGCACAGTACCGCACAGCAATCCGCCGACACTCGTAAACACCGTTCAAAATTGGCCCAACAAAAACTTAATCATTATTTTTTTATGAGTGAATAGTTGTTGCTGTAACATGTTTAAATGTTTTTATAATCTGTTGTCATGAAATTAAATGTTTAGTTGAAGTAATATGTATTGTTTTTAATAAATTTTTACTATAATATCTGGATTATCCGGTCCCAGTTATACAGGACGAACAAGGTTCCACCGAATATAATCACAGGATGGAGTTTGCTACTCATGTTTCAGCTGCAGTTGAATATGTGTTTTCTGTTTCAGATCGTGGGGGCTGTGTCCACCTATTTAGTGATCCTGATCCAGTTCCATATATCCTCTGGCGATAAGGACAAGCCAGTCAACATGACAGTTTGTAATACAAGTTTCAGTTTGTAGGGAATGCAAACTGGTAGCTGATGTTGAAATAATTCTGACTATACTTAAGATGTATTTGTGTATGTATTTATGTCTATATTCACACAATCTGTATATATGTCTTATATCTCTATCTGTATTAATGTCTATATTTCCAATATTTGTATGTATGGTAATGTATATATTTAATATGTAATATTATACACTGGCGTACCCCCCAGGCCTCGCTACCCACCTTTCTCTTTTTCGTCCCTAAAACTGTTGAGATCACACATGAGGAACTCTACAAATACATCCACAGGTGACAGTTACGGACCCATGCGGAAAAATGCCGGAATTGGCCATATCTGGGAAGGCCAGATCTGCCCCCAGATATGGACCAGTTCTGGCGAGATTTGATCTTTCCGTATGGGGTGGATGAAGTTCTCAATGAACTTTCTATGAAGCCAAGCAAAATTAAAACAAGACTAAAGTGAATTAGTTCAAGAGTGATTTTGTGAGTTAAGAGCTACCTCAAGTTGCCTATTTGAATTTTCAGATTTTAGCTCATAAAATAATTTTATAAATCAAATTTCTAAAATACAATTTATTCAAACTTGCATGATTGAATATTCTAAGAGTATGCATGGATAAAAATGTTTTCATAAAAACTTAATAGTCATAATAATTACAGAGTCATGACCATTTTTATAAATTTTAAATCATTTTGGATATTATTGTATTTCTTTTGATGCAATTGCATTTGGCAGTACTTAAATTTTCAAAATTTCCCTCGGGAAAAACCTATGGACTCCGCTTAGTTGGTCAGTGAAACTACCACCCACCCCTCTAATCCCCCCCCCC
>CABFVX010004482.1:24775-35907 GCA_902151425.1 Timema shepardi | reverse complement strand
ACACACACACACAAACGAATCCTGGCTTTGCCAGTGATATTATATGCTTTCAACCAGAAGAGGTTACTGCTGACCAGCAAGTTGAATTTGGAACTGAGGAGGAAACTGAAGAAATGCTACATTTGGAGCATCGCGCTGCATGGAGCAGAAACTTGGACTCTCAAGAAGACGGAAAAGAAATACTCTGAGAGCTTTGAAATGTTGGAGTTGGAGAAGACTTGAGAAGATCAGCTGGACAGAAAGGGTAACAAATGAAGAAGTCATAAGAAGAGTGGGTGAGAAGAGAACAATTTTTTTGGATATGGTTCTTCAGTGCAAAGCAAACTGGATCGGACTCATCCTTAGGAGGAAATGACTTCTGCACGTCATAGAAGGAAAGGTTGAGGGAAAGAGGAGCTTAGGAAGAAGGAAGATTCCAATAATAGATGACTTGAAGGAAACGAGAAAATTCTATTAGAGGACAGGACGCATTGGCGGTCAAGTTCACTGACAGAAGGAATGGACCTGCCGTAAGACAACACCTAATAATAATAATAATGATAATAATGATAATCTATATATGTGTGTATGGCTATATTTCTTATAGCTGTCTATGTATTAATGTCTATATTTCTTATAGCTGTCTATGTATTAATGTTTATATTTAGTATAGCTGTGTATGTACAGTAGCCCCATGGCTTCTTTGGTGCTGACTGACAGCTCACAGCTGACTTCTGACAGTCAACATTTAGGTATATACCCAAATTTTGACTGTCAGAAGTGACAGCTGTTAAACACATGTTTTTGCAGATCATATTGTTCGGCGTAGGGATACATAATTTGGTCTGGTAGCTTTTCACAGCCGTCAGTCAGCACCAAAGAAGCCATGGGGCTACTGTATTAATGTGTATATTTATTATAGCTGTGAATGTATTAATGTCATATAAATTTCCACATACTACATTATGTTAAGTGCATTCTAGTTATAGTGTGATATTGCAGTTGTAATTATATTGATAAATCCAAAATGGTTCTCTTCCCACCCATACTTAATAATAACGCTAATTTAATTCAAAGGAAGTGTACCCGAATTTTCGTGGAGGGAAAGTGGAAAACCATTAAGGAAATCAACAACACCTCTCAGTACACTTGATCGGGATTCGAACCGGAACTGAGAATCTGGACACGACCTTGTAAAATACCCTTCAAGCACACATATTAAAATGTTGACTACATAAACATCTTCGTTCTCAACATTTATCAAGTTATTTTGAAGCGTGATTCAGCGCTGGCAGAATATTTATCAATGGCAAATTGTTTGACCAGAAGCTGTTGAAATCGTGGCGCTAGGTCAATATCAAGTGACGTTTGTAATGACATTTGAGCCTCTCGTCTAAATATATTTTCATTGTCCTAGCTTGTTTACGTCACGAAGGGAGTAGCGTAAAAAAGATTTATTAGCGTTCGGGACCGGTAATATTAGTGGTACTCCTCCCTAATAATATTCCGTCAACAGATTCTGATGGCATCCAACTTGATATTAAAAATAATAAATATTTATAACATGGTATAAAACTCTTTACAGTTCCGAAATAATAGCATGTGAGACGTATTAATAACATGTGTGACGTAATAAGAGCATATGTGACGTACTAGAAGTACGTGTATAAGAGTATGTGTAAGGTAATAATAACATGTGTGATGTAACTAAGAGAATTTGTGAGCTACTAAGAAAATTTGTGAGTTAACTAAGAGCATATGTGATGTAACTAAGAGCATATGTGATGTAACTAAGAGCGAGTAAGACCTACTAAGAGCATGTGTGATGTAACTAAGAGCGAGTAAGACCTACTAAGAGCATGTGTGTTGTAACTAAGAGCATGTAAGACCTACTAAGAGCATATGTGATGTAACTAAGAGCATGTATGATGTAAGTAAGAGTATGTAAGACCTACTAAGAGCATGTATGATGTAAGTAAGAGCAAGTAAGACCTACTAAGAGCATATGTGATGTAACTAAGAGCATATGTGATGTAACTAAGAGCGAGTAAGACCTACTAAGAGCATGTGTGATGTAAGTAAGAGTATGTAAGACCTACTAAGAGCATGTATGATGTAAGTAAGAGCAAGTAAGACCTACTAAGAGCATATGTGATGTAACTAAGAGCATGCAAGACCTACTAAGAGCATATGTGATGTAAGTAAGAGCGAGTAAGACCTACTAAGAGCATATGTGATGTAACTAAGAGCATGTAAGACCTACTAAGAGCATATGTGATGTAACTAAGAGCGAGTAAGACCTACTAAGAGCATATGTGATGCAACTAAGAGCATGTAAGACCTACTAAGAGCATGCAGAGAGGGGAGAACGTCACGTGTTACTCACGGAGGTCTGAGAGGAGCTCCGGCTGTCCATCCCTGTGGGGCAGGTGGCCATCGGACTGGCGGGGCGGGACGCGTGGCCGCGCGGCATCCCCGGGGAGACCCCGCGGACCCTCGGGGACCCCAAGAGGGGACTGCTGCGGCCGGTGCTGGTAGGAGCAGCCACTGGGACAGTTAGCACTGGTTTGTTAGGGCCAGGGACTTACATTGAGCTTCGGGTCACTTGCAGACTGTCTATTGGATCATGTATACTCGCTTCGGTGGTCGAGTGGTCTAAGACGTCACTCTCGCAATAATAATAATAATAATAATAATATTTAGCACCGGGTCTTACTACCCGTTCGTGTTATACGCTTTAAGTACTAATTACTCTAATGGACTAGGAATTTGAAAGGTTGAAATAGAGGAAGTGAACCCGCATTTGCGTGGAGGGAGAGTGGTAAAACCATTTAGGAAAAACCTCCCCCAGTTCACCCGACCGAGATTCGAACCTCGATCTCCCCGTCCTCAGTGGTTGAGCTCAACACAACAAGCGCGTTAGCCAACTACGCCATCGAGGCGGGTCACTCTCGCAATAGACTGGACTGTCTTTGACGGGGAGATTGGAGTTCGAGTTACGGTCGGATGTACTGAGTTTCTTGTCCTAAATAGTTTTCCACTCTCACTCCATACAAATACGGGGTACATTTCTTTGAAATTCATCCTTACTCATCCTTGACACTTTTGAGTAATTATTACATATGCGTGTAGGCCAACGGGGAGTGAGATGCGTTGACAAAAAAATAATAGCAGTGGGTCTTACTACCCGCTCGGGCTGTACGCATTTGTACTAATTACGATAGTGTGTTAGGAGTGAGAAAGGTTGAATTTAAAATATGTATATCCACATTTACATTGAAGGTGAGTGTAAAACCATTTAGGGGGGAAAAACGCTGTCAATACACCCGACTGGGATTTGAACCCCATCATCGGCAATCTAGACTATTGCATGGGTGGCGCCTTTGAATACTCGACTACCGAAGCGGGAGGGTTTACAATTTGAATCTATTTGTTTTGGTTTTTAAATCGTTGGTATTTTCTTGATTAACAAACGCTTATTCCAAAATAAACATTAGATAATTTTGAAATTTTTAGAAATTAAAAAAAAGTAGTAAGGAGAGCAGATAATCTGGATTAGAGATGCGAACAACTCGTATCAAGCCACAACAAAAAGTTTATAGGTTATTTCAAATTAATAGAATATGATTGTAAAAAATTAAGCATGAAAACAACACACACAAAAAAACCACGAATGGTTTGAAAAAACAATTGGATATGAAAATAGAGCTTTTAATATTTAAATATAATTCAATTTATGTGAAAAAAATACATCATTACACAATATTATGAGAAAGTGAGGCTAAGATGTGACACATAGGCTTATATAGAACATTAATAAGATAAAATTGTGTATATGAAAAGATTTAAATAAACATTTAGAAAACACATCTTATAGCTATTACGATAAAAGTGAGTATATGTAAAGTTGATGAAGTAAATATATGAAGGTAGAGTGTGTGGATCAAAAGGATTAGGTAGGCTATGTAAGACGTGGCTAAATGTTGTAGACCAGTGGTTCTCAAACTGGGGTACGCGTGCTGCTCGCAAGTGAAAATTGGCAAAATAACAAGGGACTTATGGAAAACCCTAATTCTTGACAGTTACCTTTATATGGTTTAGTTCCACCCCTTTTTTACCGTATTTGAAATTGGCTGGAGAACAATTTCTGAGAACTTTCAACCCTCAACTTAACACCTTCTACATTAGCAGTTTATGATACCTTTCTCAACAACATATCTCTTTGAGGGTGGTTTTTTTTTAAAATCCATGGTGTATCTAAAAATAGGTATACCCTACAGAAATAGGCTAAATTTGGAGCCGGATATCCACTTGAAATTTCCAACTGGTCAAGCAGATATCAAAAAGTTGTGTCAAGTCATGCAACCTCACCCCTCTCACTGAAAAACTTTGGGATTCATAATATGTCAGCTCCGGAATCACAATTAAATACTGTAATGATATGGAATTATACATATCAATAATTTATTATTCAAATCTATATTCAAAATTACGTTTTTTAATATTCGAGCGGGTAGTAATATTTATTTGTGTTGAACTGTCGAGTTGCAAGGTGTGGCGAAATCCTTCTACGTCTCTGTTTAAAAAGACAACGCACTTTCTGTGGAAAGAGACGCACCTGGATGACCTCACCCCTGTTCTTCTAGGAAGCTTCGAGAAGGAAATGTCGCTTGATATACCCCTTCAAATGCGCACATCTCCTCACTACTGGTGATCCTTCCTTCTTGACAAGAACACGTGTAGCTAACGTTCATTTAACGCAATAGTCGGGCTTTTTATCAAAATATATAATGCGTGTGATGTCTAGCTAAAAAGTAAACAGTTCATTCATTTAAAATATATTAAAAGACTATAAAAATAAAAGAAACGCCAGAACTTTTAATTTATAAAATAATTAACTATCGCAATAATGTCACCCTAACGATGGCATATAGACATTTCTTATCAGGCTAGCGTTTTAATTATTACAATATTTTATTTGAAAGTATTGTGTTTAGGTTTACTTTTTTTCTTTATTTCTCAACGGATTTATGAAGAAAATGTATAAAACTTTTCTACTGACTTTTTTTTTTTACAGTAAAATTAATTTGTTTTAACTTATCATATAACATTCTCAATAAGAGATAATGTTAAGGTGTTAACGATAGGATTCTCTTTAATTTATCCGGTGGTAATATTTTTTAAAGACCGTCATTTGGATATTTTTTTTATCTTGGGGATACATTAAACTTTTTGTCATGGCCAAGGGGTACAATCAAAACCGCTGTTGTAGACGAATGTGTGAAAAAAAAACATTAAAGAGTTTTAACAATAAAAGAGCATGTATGACTCGATGTATGGATGTTGTTGAAGTGAAGGGAGTATGAAAGTATAGGGAAGTGTGGAGAAAGTTAGTGAAGATATATTCCATTCACGGTAGGAGTTACTCTCTGAAAGGTCTTTTTTCCTACCAATATCCTACTATATAATAGATTTCTGGTAGGGGAAAAGGCCTTTCAGAAAACAATTCCTACGGTGAACGGACTTTAGTTCAAGCACGGAGCTGTTTTTTTATCTATATGCACAGGTTTTGCCTAACCCGCAAGGGAAAGACGTGATTAAGTAAGAATTTAATAGAGATTAGAATGAATATCAACAAACAGATTGCAAGTCATTGTAATTACGTCACTGTCCTTATCGAAGGGAACCCATAATTCCAGAGATTTAAATGGGTTGAAAAATGTAACATGGGCACAGGGAATCGAACCCGGGACTTATAACTTAGCGCTCCGTCAATAATCTGTACCACTGAGCTATCCAGTATTTGTCCCGTACCCAGGGTCGTTCTTCACTCCTAGCTTAAGACTGAATCTGTGATGGACGTGTGTAAATCGCCACTACACGATGGTCGACCAATAGTATCGCGAGCTTCTACAGCCATCTTGGACTCGGGATGGCTAATTAACATTATTTTTCGTTTTATTTGTAAGATAATATTATTGGCAGTTTATAATGATTGCGTTCAGTTCCCTGTTGATTCTGTAAACTTAATAAATAGTAACATAAATACAAATTTAAAGTATTCGAACACCTTGTAAAGCTAAATTTTGAAACTTGAAAACGTGTAAATTATAAAATTTGTTTATACGGAAAATAATTAAATACAATTTTCCCATTTTTAGGAACAACCTTGAAAAAGTGTTTTGTCACAAATTCATTAAGTTACCTTTTTGTCCGTCGTTGAATCTTTTCAGGGGAGCTTTGGAAAAAGACATCTTGATATTCCACGAATGTGATTTGTGTCTTTTGATCACTATTAAGAAACTTTAACTATGTTGTAATTTAGACTATATTTTCTCCCTATTTAAAAAAAAAAGTTAGTTCACAAATAATCTTGTTCAAAACTTTGTTTTGTTGCTATTCGACAAACAATTGAACGCATTTTCCAGAGAAAATCATAGGATATAAATTTTTTTTTTTCGGATGAATTAAAAAGATACCAAAGAGAAAATACGTAATATAACTACGCGTTCCTCTTTTTACTGTTGGTATTGTGAGTAAATAAAATTAAGTTTCTGAAATTCAGATGTATATTAAACCTATTTATTCAATACAAATAAAAATTATGGAATAGTTTGAAAGTTCTTATAAACAAGTATGTTGAAGTTGGCGGGACAATTTAAAGACGACCCATCACAACAAGAAAGAAATTCATTTTTCGAAACAACCTAAAAAATAAGTTTATAGATAAAATAATGACATTTAAGAGGGTTATAAAATATTACACCTACTTTTTTATACATAGTTTATTGTTGTTAGATGTAGATGAGTGGATAGCACACATTAATTGGCTTTGGTCCTTAGCGTACGGTACTTAGTGTTTATACCTACACAATTTTGATTTTCATCATTTTAACGTCATAAATTTATTTTAGTTAGATAGATAGCTGTGTTAATCAGTACTTGCACTAGACCATAAGAATTAATTAGTTTAATAATGTTTGTAACATTATAATAAAATATATTGTCTAAAAATGTGTTTATATTCACGAAACTAAATTTATATATAATTTTGTGAAGTAATATTACTGTTAACTTGCATAGGCAGACAGATATTGGTGGTAGTTAATTATTGATTATCAGGTACCTTGTATAACAAATGTTTAGGTAGAGTAAAGTGACATTATTTTTATTTGTAATAAATGTAATTAATATTAACTATTAAATACTAAGAAAATGTTAGTTCACCATTTATTAATCTAGTACCTCCTCGAATGTGATGTTTTCCTGATGGACATGGAAGTTTTTAGTGACGAGCACACCGCATTTTCCTCTTTCCTTCGTGGTTTCTTTCTTTCTCTCTCTTATTTCTTTTCCCCACCCAACACATGAACCTACCTCTACGATATTATGTTTCCCTAGTCGCTGTGGGAGTAAAGTTAGTGACTAAAATACACTCACTCCGCTTACTTTTTTTGTCGTGTTTCATAAGCTCAATCAATAAGAGAGCGAACACCTCCTGCATTCTGCTGAGTTCCTGACACACGCGCCAAGCTTCGAGGTAACGGCGGTCCTCCGCCTCGATTATAATAGTCGTCATTCGAACCACACACAGCAAGCATCTGCTTGCTTGCTTCTTGTTACTTGTTTTTTTCTTTTCTTATCTTACTAAGTCCTGGCTTGATTTAGTAAGTAGCTGGCGTCCTCTTTTCGTAAAGCTCTGTGTATCTATGAGTTTTGTGTGTGTACAAGATACATACATCATCACTCATTTGGTTTATTTCAGGTTTTGATTGTTTTTTAAATCCACATCGAACTCTTTCTACAACTTAATAAATAAATCCTTTACTTTCAAAACACTATAGATAATGTTGTTTTTAAATGTTATCACCGTCCGATGTTAAATCAAATTGTTAAATTAAATTTGTAAGATTTCCACTTAGAGCTCAGCTCGGCTCAAGGAGATCAGATATCTTGATTGTTATCTTATAAATAATTACTTTGTAACATTGATATTACAATTGTAAAATATTGTATCGTAAACTTAAATTATAATTGCAATAAAGAATCTACCAATGAATAAACATAGGATAGACAAATGAAGGGATAGTTTCAAAACTAGACAAGAAGGAATTTTAATTGCAAAACCAGATAGATCACTGACGGCGCTGTTGGCCACTGCGCATCCTAGCAACATATATTACGTAGTTGAGGAAACAAGTCTTCAAAACACAGCAATTGTTTATTCGTAAATTATATAATTAGTGTTTTATAATACGTTATTATTTATTGGAAGTGTGATATAATGGAGTTTTATCCAGTCGAATGTCCCGAGACAGCAATAAAAAATACCACGCAATGAACATATGTGGAAGAGAGGTCTAAACAGGAAAAAACATATGAAGTTTTTAGGTTATGTTTTTAATTGGCGCATTTAGGCAGTGAGTGAAACTAGTACTGTAATAAATAATATAACGTGAATACTTTAGAGATTTTTTAGTAATTAGTGTCTTTCCTTTATTACGGTCGAGTATCTGGTTATAAATTTATAAAAAAGTTAGGCTAAAGTTCCTTTAAAATATCGACAAACATTACAAAATGTTATTTTTTTCTTTATAGGTATGACCCCTCAAACCCACTACTAAATTGTAATCATGGGAAAATAACACCAAAGGCGCCAAATCAATGTCCGTGACCAAATAGCAGTGTGCCTAAAGGTGTTCTTGGATACAACTTCGGCTTTCAAGAACCCGTATTGTTGGAGTAATTTCCCGACATTTTCATTGCGGGGAATTCCCAAGTAAAGGAGAGGTGGAGATCGAAAGCTGAAACTATATGAGGAGAGAAAAAAATGTATCTGTAATTGACTTTATTAAGAAGTTCAATGCCATTCCATTTGTATTTAAATTTGTGAATTTAACGATACGCATCTATTGTTTTGAAGTGTTTGTGTACCCAAATTTTCCTCACGAATGGACACGTTTAACAGCTAGAACAAGTTCATTACTATCTAGATCTACTTTCACGTATACATACAACCATGCGTCAAGTCATGTGACCCACAACTGTCACTTTTGGTGGATATTTTCAATATTCGATAGCAATAAAAATAACACTAATAATACTATAATGAAATGTTATTAATGTTGACCACAATGTCAATAGGTAATTTTTTTTTATCAAGGTGCAGTATTAATTGTTATAGGAAGCCCTAAAATGCCTTTATCTTCCTTTAATTTCTTCAAATCTTCTCCCCTTACTTGAACACTTTCTGTTATCTGCTCCTCCCATCTCTGTCTTGGCCTCCCTTGAGGTCTTTTTTCTACATACCTACTTCATTTCCAACATTTTCTTTGTCATCCTCTCTTTTTTCCATCCTCATTACGTGTCCATACCATCTCGGTCTTGCTTCCTCTATTATCTCATGTACTCCCTGTATCCCTCTCTTTCCCGGGTAGATTAATTCCTTTGATATCTCAAACTCCATAAACACCCAGTAAATATTTTTTGAAATTAATTTTAATAGGAGAGAAACATCTTTTAACTATAATCCAAATAAATTTAAATATTAACTCAATTTGAGTTAAATTGATCTTTTCTCCTGTGCCTTAAATTGTATTTACATTCGTATCCGTTTAGTTAATAATGTAAATATAAATTACACAATAATCCATAAGCAAGTGTTATTGGAAGTATTTTAGATTAACTCTATCAATAAATCAATTATTAGTAAGGCATATTACTAGAATGAGTACGTATAACCCGAACGGGTAGTAAGACGTGATGCTAATAATAATAATAATAATAATAATAATACTAATAATAATACTAGAATGACAAATTTTAGTGACGTCCGCCATTCCCCACTACTGCTAAAAGAAAGTCCTCCAGTTTAAAATATATTTTCAGTCTTGCTGAGAATCGAACCCGGTATCCTAGTTCAGTAGATAAGCGGGCCAAGTTCTCTTTCTTCTAATGATAGGAGTTGAGGTATTTTTCTGTCTCTCTGTGTAGAAAATTAAAATAAACATATCTAATTAAGCTTTTTTTTCTTACAAAAGTTAGTCCCACCTTAGATACTCTTTTAAATAAATTAAGACGAGAGCTTAAAATAAAATTATTTAAAAACTGATAGAAATTTAATACATCAAGTCATTTTATCTTCAACTTTCACGTTTGATATATATTATCAATCAATACCTATCAACTAACACAGATAATATAGATTTAATTTTATCAATGTTGACCCCAAAGAAATATGTTTGAAACTGTTCTTCCATTGAGCTGCGAGAATCCTCTTTGTGGGTCATACTTTCCTAGTAAATCATATTTCTACTACAGGACTTCGTTTATCAATCAAACTCGTTTGATATGTCTCGACCACCTCTTCTAGAGTCATGCAGCCCTGGCTACTCGGTTAAGTTTGGGCGAATTGGGTTGAATTTAATGAGCATTGAAAGATCCGTTTAAAATTCTATAAAATGCCTAACTACAGGTGAATATAGTGAATCAAAACAGATATTTTTATTAAAGTTTTAGCAATTTAGTAACATAATTAGTTAGACATACTTTTAAAACTGGTAAAGACAGGTAGGTAGTAGGTAGGAGTCGTCATCGGTTACTGTCCAAGCGAGGTGCAAGGAGATCATTTATTAAAAGAGGTGGCGAGAATATTTTCCTAGTATTGTATTAAATTTTTTAACTGGAAATTTTATTTAGAAAATTCCCCAGTTTCTTCGTTAAATGAAATAAATCTGAATAAACTATAATTTAAACTGATGCACAAAATATATACACTGAAACAGATAATCTGGGGTGATTTTGTCAAATAGATATAATTGTAATCTATTTGCAATAATTGGTATGGGATATTTATTATATCCAATGACGTTGATAACAAACCACATTGACCTAAGTTTTTGATTATGTAATGATTTATTATGTATGTATCTTAGTTTAAATTTAAAACTGTTATCTGCTACATAAAAAAATGAGCAATTAAAATAATTAATTTGCATGTAGTATTTCAATGTAACTGTTCGCCGTCGTATAAGATTGTAATAACATTTTTTGTGAATCCTTCTAGATGATCGTCAAATAACCAAAAACTTATTTGTTAGCTCATAAGTTACCAATTCTATTTTCATCTATCCATTGAACATACGTTTTATACA
>CABFVX010004482.1:3397-20951 GCA_902151425.1 Timema shepardi | reverse complement strand
TGAGGGGATGCTTTCAAAGCTATATTAAAATAAAGTTACTTGAGGCGAGGTATGGGAGAGGGGAGAAAGGGGGTTAGTGTTGTACGTCTAAAAACTCACTTGGGTTTTTATCCACTTTTCATAATATTTCAGAAAAGGTATTTTTGTACACAATATAAGCTTGAACTCAAAGGTATATATTTATCTACTCCCTTCAAACAAGTAAAGTAAAATTTTGGTAGGAAGTACAGTTTAGAAAATGAAGGGTACGGTGGAAAAAAGTAAGAAAGTCAAATTTTAACTCAAATAGAGTTAGTGCTGCCATCTGTTAGACAATCATGAGACCTTTCTAATGCACTCTATATTATATTATTATTATTATTATCACCGCGTCTTACTACCCGTTCGGGTTGTACGCACTTACGCCAATGTGTAATGGTAAGGTGATTGTGAGATGAAATGGAGGACCTACAGTTTAACGTGGAATCCGAACCACGGTGGAGAGCTGGCATTCCACACATTCACAAGATGTCTTGTCAGAGGTGAAGGAAGGGGTTTGGAAATCAGATAAATCTGTGCCGGGACCGAGGATTGAACCCCGGACCCTCAGCACAGAAGTCTGACACCTTACCTCTAGACCACCAGGTGACCCTCCATATTATAACTAAGAGAGATACCCGTCGTATCTAAGTTGATTAAAACATAATTTTAGCTGGGGTCCCTATGGGGTTTGAGATATTAAAGCTATTTTCCTTGAAAATGTGTGTAAAGGGGCTTTCCCCCTTTTCCCTTGTATCATTCAAATGTAAGCATTTTTTTTCCGGTCAACATTGATTAACACTATTTTCTGCAGCTGTTCTGTTTATATATATATATATATATATATATATACACCTATATATCATATGTAATAATGACAATAATGTGATAGAGATGAGGAACGGTACGAAGTGTACCAACATTTGCGTGGAATTAGAGTGAAAAAACTGTTTGGGGAAAACTATACCCTCAGTGCACCCGACAGATATTCGAACATCGGTCTTCCCGTCATCGATCCTGTACTGTTGCGAGAGTGAAGCCTTAGATCAGGGGATCGGCAACCAATCGATTACTATCGACCGGTCTATCTCACGCTGGTTTTCAGTCGATAGTGTAAGGAAACTACATCGTAATTAAAAGTCGATATTTTAAGTGTTCTAAGCTCGCAAATATATCGAATACTTTCAAATAATATTTGAGTGTGACCAAAATAACTTTAACCGGTCATAATCGATAGTGTTTTATTTCACGGCTTTTATAAAATTATAGAAACGAAATGCCCGTCTCATCTCTACTCTTCTGAGACTAACTGATTCCGTCAACTAGTTTATGGCACTATCGCTAGGAGCAGCTTGCAATGACGTCACAAAGGAATGCGCATGCGTAGACGTGAAGTACTTAGAAAAGGACGTGTGCATTCTATGCAAAACTCGCCATTACTGTTTTGTTAGCAATTTGTCGTTTGTTTTAAAGAAATAGTTTAGTTAGATGTTTATAGATTTTATATTTTATAACGTGGGGTATTTGTAAAATAATGGATTTAGTGACATTTGATTGAACTTGATATAATAATTGATTAATTAACATTCCGCAATAGAAAATGCGTTGTGCTACAAGTGTAACGTCCCGTTTCGAATTCTTTTAGTTCGCGGCACTAACGCCACGAGCGCTAGCAATGTGGTTCTACTTGCTAACTTTAGAGTGGCGTACCATCCTTTTTCTATGCTCAGAAGTGACAGAAATATCTTCCATGCATAAATATAAGAAAAACGAACTGAAGCTTCTATAAAAAATACACAAACATCGAACTAACATTTTTGAAAAATCATTGACCTTTCAAGGGGCTAGGATTTGAAATGCTGTACCATCAGAATTTAAAGATATAAAATCTGTGAATATTTTCACAAAAAGGTAGAAAAAATCATTTGCTGGGCATCCAAAATTTTCTTTAAATTGAGCATCAAATGTTTAATCAAGACTGTAACAAAAATAGGCTATTAGAAATAAGTTTTAAAATAAAGTCTCATTATTTGTACTAATCAACGTCTTATAATATTTAGAATAATATTAGCACAAGGAACTCTTATATTGTAAGACCGGCCATGAGCTGAATTTTTAGAACATAATTTTATTAATTAATAAATAAGAAAAGTAAATTTTCTATTATAAGAATGTACGTCTTAATTTGTGGGGTTATTTTTCTAAAAAGGTAAGTAGACACTATCTAAGGAAAGAAAGAATTAAAGGAATAAATATTATGATGTTTGGATTATTTTTTAAATAACCAAAGTAGAGGGGGAAAACGATGGGTGATCGTGGCATTTCAAAAACAGAAATGTTTAACCAAATTCAATATAGGTTGGGTTTAATTTTATAATATTGTGAATGAAACAAATCGGTGACCTTGTGAATTAAAAAAGAGAATTTTAACCGACGTTTCGGGTCAAAGAATCACGCACGCGTTTGCACGTTATAATGTTTCTCATTTCGATTGCATCAACACCATCTTCTGGAATCAGGAAGAACTGGTTTCCTTTCAGAGGTCATCAGACTTGATTCAGACAAAAGAGGAAAATAACATTTTGTGACATTCCACCTGAACATTTGTTTTGATGGGGTTTTTTTTTCGTCACCGCGTTTTACTACCTGTTGGATATCTCTCTCTCTCTCTCTCTCACGCACCCTATGCTCAAAGAGTTCAAGTTTAATCTAGTCTGTAAGTCGCGAGGTGAGTGCCGGAACCTGACCCCATTTGTGTGGATTGTGTTGGACGTGCTCGTCTCGCGTGACGTCACGCGACAGTTCCCGCGGGAACGTTAGTGTGTTTTAGAGCTTGCGCAGTAGCTGCGAGACGGGACATCCCGAACTCGACCCGAGTTGCCCCTCTTCCCCCTTCAAATCCCTTTCAACCCCCCTTCCTTCCGATACATTCGGGACGAGGGACATTCCAAAAGTTTTGTCTTTTAGTCTTGGCCGTACCGTTCTTGTTATTCTGTCGTGTATTCAACTTTAAGAGCGCCGTAATCTCGCCAGAACAACAGATACTCTTTTGTTTTTAATATAATCGTATCATCGTTTGCTTCGCCACCTCCTGAAGACTGCTGCTCTCCTAATCAAGGTAATCTTTATATAAGCTTATGTTTGCGTTGTAGTTAGTGTTTTTTGTTTGTGTGTTGATGTTGTAGATTTATGTTTTATTTTTAAAATGTAATAATGATCATAGGAAGAATGGGTGTCTGTCTACCATCCGGGAAAACCGGAATAAGCCCGGGAATTTGAAGTGATCGGGAAAAAATGGGAGGGAATAAATAAGTCGGGAATTTGATAGATTAAAAAATATAAAAAAATCTGGGAAAATGTGGTTTTACTCAGTATGAAATAAAATAATCATTAAAACAGTAATTAATAATAATGTTATTCAAACTGTAGTTTTTTTTTGTTTGTAGTTGTGTAATATATTTTATAATTCCTAGTAAATGATGTTAATACAAATTTAAAAAAATGTTTATTCAAATTTTAAAACTTATTATTGTTCTTAAAAAAAGGATTCATAGGAAAATGAGGGTGGAGGGGGGGGGAATTAGAAGGATATGACATACTTTTTAATCGGAAATTTTAGGAATTGATAAGGTGAAATCAGGGGTAAAAGTCGGGAATTTCATTGGTCGAGTTGAGTAGACACCATGAAGATGCAAAAAATCAAATAGAAATGTAATTTGTCAAAGTAATACAAATTGTTAGTTTTCACTTAGGCTCCATTTGCTTACTAACTCTTGACAGTTGCTAGCAAGCATATTTAATAAGTTTTCTACAGCAGTCTCGTGTTTGTTCAAATGGCGCTACTAGCTTTGCTTCCAAAATAACTATTTGGTTCGTTGATTCGCATTTGTACAATCATGTTATAAGTTATTTATAGTAATCCGAACCAAGATCATAGGATTAACGTCACGCTTGTTTGGTTTGTCCTTGATGAGGTCAGGATTGGAGTTATTTATTTACTCAGTGGTTTCACACTTCTCCCTCCACGCATAAAAAATATACATTTCCTCTTAATCATACCTACCCCGTAAGTGTAATTAATTGCGAATAGTATTCGGTGACAATAACAGCTTAAAGACTAGGATATGAACGCGTGTAGATTATAAAGTTGTGGCGATGGTCGTTCTAAGTCGACGATTGGGCTCATAATCTTTAAAAAGGTTGAATGAAATCCACTGGTTTAGTTATTTTCTAGACTGTGTAAGACGGGGAGATTGAGGTTCGAATCTCGGTTGGATGTACTGAAAGGTTTTTTTTTCTCTCTCTCCCAAAATTATTTTCCACTCTCCCTCCACGCAAACGTGGATACACTTCCTCTAAATATAACCTTCATTATTCCTTAAATCAATTAGTGTAATTAGTGACCTGGTTGTCTAGGGGAAAGTTGTCAGACTTCTGTGCTGGGGGGTCCGGGGTTCAATCCTCGGTCCCGGCAAAGATTTATCTGATTACCAAACCCTTCCTTCACCTCTGACAAGACATCTTGTGAATGTGGGGAATGCCAGGCCTCCACCGTGGTTCGGATCCCACGTTAAACTGTAGGTCCTCCATTTCATCTCACAATCATCCTACCATTACACATTAGCGTAAGTGTGTATAACCCGAGCGGGTAGTAAGACGCGGTGCTAATAATAGTAATTACTAATTTTGTTTTTTGTTTTATTTTTACCGCCATGTCCTACCAGTTGATGTATTCATACGTGGCAATTACTCTAATGGGGCAGGGACGGGGAAGGAAACATTTTTAGAGGTTATCTACCTGCATTCGCATGGAGGGAGAGTGGGAAACCACCCCCAGTAGACCCGACCGGGATTCGAGCCACAATCTCCCCTTCATCAGCAGGCGAGTTCTAACACGAGAGTGACGCCTTAAACCATTCGGCCGCTGGAGCGGGGTATAAACTAACTTAATTTTAGAACTGACACAACACTCAGCACTGACTGAGAAAGGTAAACACACATTTCGCCAATATTTTCGGCCGTGCTGGGAATCGAACCTGGAACTGAGTCGTCACTGTCATGATAGACTAGACTGCCATGATAGACTAGACTGCCAATGACGGGGAGATCAAGGTTCAAATCTCGGCCGGGTGTACCCGAAGGTGTATTTTCTAAATGAATGTTTACACTCTTTATGAAAATGTGGGTACACCTCATTTAAATACGACCTTGTTCATCTCTAACACATTAATTCATGTGCGTACAACCCAAACGGGTAGTGAAACGTAGGGTCCTAAAAGAAAAATACAGGGTGTGAAACACTAGAACAAGCCTGATAGTTAAATACGCTTAGTCACTTATTCTTAACCTATTCTTTATATCGAAAAATGACATCTAGACATGAGAATAGAACCCGGTACTTGGTACGCCAACGCTCTTTACCACTGAGATATCCAGGAGTCATCCCGTGCTCTGACCACCAGATCCTCATCCTCCAGGTTAAAATGGCTGCGCTCCTGTGGGAGAACATTCGTCCTTCCTGGGTGCCATTATGGGACACTAAAAAATAATACCATTTTAAACATGGTTTCTCTAGAAAGGAGGACACATATATACATCTCGAGTCCATCTTCCTGCTTCCACAAGACTAGGTTCAGGTAACGACCCAACCCCCTCTTCGCATAGTCTTATCTCAACAAAGAACGTCACGATTACGGATAGTCCCTTTATGACGAACATGTTAAAAGTGAGTCGTTTAGAAAGTGCACATTTGTAAGTGTGTTTATCATTGAGCGTTGACACTAGCGAACCCCAGTGTTTATGGACTCAACCTGGTTTAAGGAGTGCAACGAAACTTTTTTGTCCGTGGCCCAGGGTCATTCTTCTCTCATATTTGACCGAATCTGGACAGATGAGTGGTGATAATAGCATTGGCGTACTAAGTCAAAGGTCCCGGGTTCGATTCCCATGTCTAGGTGTCATTTTTCAATTTAAATACTACGATATTTATAGTAGCCTCATGGCTTCTCTGGTGCTGACTGACAGCTCACAATTGACTTCTGAAAGTCAACATTTAGGTATATATCTAAACTTTGACTGTCAGAAGTAAACACATGTTTTTGCAGATCATCTGGTTCAGCGTAGGGATACGTAATTTGGTCTGGTAACTTTTTTAAGTTGTCTGAAGTCAGCTGTGAGCTGTCAGTCAGCACCAAAGAAGCCATGGGGCTACTGTAGATGCGGCTATAACCGTATTTAAAAACTAAAACAACTTTTTCTTTTAGCATCGCGTCTTACTACCCGTTTGGGTTATACACTTATGTACTAATTACGCTAATGGGTTTAAGAATTGGGGAGGTTATGTTTATAGGAAGTGTACCGGCATTTGCGTGGAGTCAAAAGTGGGAAAACAGTCTAGTACATTGAGAGTAGCGCGTTTGACCACGCGGACATCGAAGCAGGTCGCTTGTCTAATTAATCAATCATCAAAACTTTATTGACTGACGAACACAACGATCAGACCACTATATCTCTTATTTAACGCACAAGGAATATAAATATATTCAATCTAGTGCATTTTATTAAATATATCCTAAAAAAAATAATAACTTTTTGTCTGACGGAGTTTATTATCGGCTCTCTTAGAAAATATATCTTCACCGCCAAATAAAAACTTCCCAAGTATTTTCCTCCCCCGGCTTCATACTTTGAAATGAAAAGCACATCTCAGGGTGGGAGTGGGTAGACCCATATGAGTTTATTTCATCCCTCTAACCCCCCCGCCCTCCCCCACACACACACACATTGCTTCTTTTGATTCTATCACTTTCAGTATTCAAATCCGTATCAGTTGGGAGAGATCATTTTAATACCCGCTGACTTCTTCGTCGAGATTGAAATTCTTTCCCCAAAGGTTTGGTCCGAGTGATAAAGAGAGAGAAAAGAGGGAAAAAGAGGCGTAGGGTGGGTGACTGGGTGGGTGGTGGAGTTTAAACAGAACGGTTTCATATAATGCGGTTTCGCCCAGATAGAGAAAAGGTTATTATTCTTGGTGCGTATTTTTCGGTTTACTATTTCCAGTTAACGTGCACTTTACAAGCAAATACAGTAGCCCCGTGGCTTCTTTGGTGCTGACTGACAGCTCACGGCTGACTTCTGACAGTCAACATTTAGTTATATACCTAAATTTTGACTGTCAGAAGTGACAACTGCTAAACACATGTCTTTGCAGCTCATATGGTTTGGCGTAGTGATACATAATTTGGTCTGGTAACTTTTCAAAGCCGTCAGCTGTCAGTCAGCACCAAAGAAGCCATGGGGCTACTGTAGATTATATTGACACGCACATTTTTTAAATAATTTTTTATAGCACAGCGTGTTACTACCTGTTCGGGTTATACACTTGTATACTAATAAGCTAATGGTTTTGGGGATTAATTAGTGTTATATTTAAAGAATATGTATCCACATTTGCTTGAAGGGAAAGTGGAAATCCTTTAAGGAAAAATCCCAGTACACCCAACTGAGATTCGAACCCCAATCTCCCGGTCATCAGCAGTCTAGCCTCCCGTGAGAATAGCGCGTTAGACCATGCGACCAACGTACCTTAATCATTTATGCGTTGAACCAAAAGTGTATTTTCATTTTTTCTGATTAAAACAATTCATTGTTTCTTTCACGGTACTAAGAGTGTCCCATTTGAGCAAATAATTAAGGGGGAGGGGAATAGGTGTACCCCTGTCCTCCGCCACTGACGCGATACATAAAATATTGTTGAACACATCAGGTAAAAAAAAATCAAATTTCCCTTCATATAATTTTCTACGAGGCTGTTTTACCCATCCCTTAGTTTGATCAAAACACGTCGGGGAGTGTGGGGGGAGGGGGGGGGAGCGAATGACATAATGCGTTTGTCATGTTGTCTTTGCAGTGATAAATTTCCATCGCCAGGCACGAGGTAGACGAGCGGTCAACACTCTTGACTGCGGTTTGATGTCCATCCGGGAACAGAGTTTTACAGAGTTTAACCATTTTGTGGTTTCTCATTCTCTCTCCAAGTTAATCGTGGATAGTCAGTTTAATCCCAGTAGATACCGGGTTGGTTTTTTTTTTTTTACTTCATGTCTTACAAAATCTGCTTGTATAGGGGAAGAGTTTGGTAAAATTTAGAGGGAGTGCACCTACATTTGAGTGGAGGTAAAGTGAACAACGGTTTAGATAATGCCACCCTAGGACAGATGTCATGATGACACCAGCAAAGCCGACGAGACTGACGCCTTTGTCCGCGTGAGCACTGGTACAGGTATTACAAAATTAACGTGTGGTGTGATCCGACCATCATAGCAGAAGACATATGCATAAATTATCACTCGCTTTGGTGCCCACGTGGTCTAAGGTGTTACAGCCTGGGACTGCTGAAAACGGGGAGATGGAATGTTTTCACACTTTCTCTCTACGAAAGTTGCGGGTACATTTCTTACAAATCAAATCTTCCTCGTCCCCAACACAATAGCATAATTAGTACCTCCTCGTCTAGCCCAAACGGGTAGTAAGACGTGGTGATAAGTATATATGTATATAATAATTATAATAATTATTCAACTCCATCTGGAGTCAAACAGGGGAAAATCTCTGACCTGCTCTTAAGATTCCTTGACTTCCTGACCAACATGACATTGACAGAACTCACGCTTCTAAGCGCGCGGCAGTTAGCGTGGTCCTGACCTGCACTCTATTCTCCCTGACTAGCGTGACATTGACAGAACTCACGCTTCTAAGCGCGCGGCAGTTAGCGTGGTCCTGACCTTCACTCTATCCTCCCTGACCAGCGTGACATTGACAGAACTCACGCTTCTAAGCGCGCGGCAGTTAGCGTGGTCCTGACCTGCACTCTATTCTCCCTGACCATCGTGACATTGACAGAACTCACGCTTCTAAGTGCGCGGCAGTTAGCGTGGTCCTGACCAGCATTCTATTCTCCCTGACCAGCGTGACATTGACAGAACTCACGCTTCTAAGCGCGCGGTAGATAGCGTAGTCCTGACCTAAACTCTATTCTCCCTGACCAGCGTGACATTGACAGAACTCACGCTTCTAAGCGCGTGGCACTTAGCGTGGTCCTGACCTGCACTCTATCCTCCCTGACCAGCGTGACATTGACAGAACTCACGCTTCTAAGTGCGCGGCGGTTAGCGTGGTCCTGACCTGCACTCTATTCTCCCTGACCAGCGTGACATTGACAGAACTCACGCTTATAAACGCGCGGCAGCTAGCGTGGTCCTGACCTGCACTCTATTCTCCCTGACCAGCGTGACATTGACAGAACTCACGCTTCTAAGCACTCGGCAGTTAGCGTGGTCCTGGCAAACTGCCCGCGAGAAAGATTCAAGTACTTAGGACAGGAATAACCCCCCCTCTCACCCCTCTTTCTTCCCAAAGGTGGCGAGACGCGACCAATCAAGTGGTTTGTTAAATAGAACCCCGCACCCGAGTAAATGCCAAGGAAGGTCGGGGCTCGAATCCTAACCGTGTGCAAAGCGGATGATTTTCCCAAATGTTTTTTCCACTCTCCAAGCAAATGCGGACACATTCCATCTAGATTCCAAACTTATCATCCCTTCATCATCAGTGTAGTTAAAGGCGGCCTAACACCTTACCTGCTTGTCTGCCCAGCGAGCTTAAAGGTATCGGGGTTCGATTCGTTGTGTGACCCACTTCAGTGGCCGAATGGTCTAAGGCGTCACTCTTGTGTTGGACTGGCCTGTTGATGACGGGGAGGTGGTGGTTTGAATCCCGGTAGGTTTTATTGTAATGGTCCTCACAAGTCATGACAATTGGGATTCCCTGAGAAAATTTAATAGAAAAAAATATTATCTTATTAGAGTGTCTGACAAAGGAGTGGTACTCGAACACGCGACCGGACAGGGAGAGTCAAGCTAGTGATTTTATAGTGCAAGCGGGGAAAAACCCGTTCTCAGAGACAGGTGTTGCAGGACAATTCAATGATACGACCCTTGTTTGTTTTTTTAGCGCAGCGTATTACTACCCGTTCGGGTTGTACGCACTTACGCTAATGTGTAATGGTAGGGTGATTGTGAGATGAAATGGAGGACCTACAGTTTAACGTGTGATCCGAACCACGGTGGAGGCCTGGCATTCCACACATTCACAAGATGTCTTGTCAGGGGTGAAGGAAGGTTTTGGTAATCAGATAAATCTGTGCCGGGACCGAGGATTGAAACCCGGACCTTCAGCACAGAAGTCCGACACCTTACCCTTAGACCACCAGCGTCTTACTAACTGGTCGGGTTATACGCTTATGAACTAATCACGTTAATGGTTTTAGGGGCTAGGAAGGCTAAATTTAGAGGAAGTGTACTCGAGTTTGCTTGGAATGAGTGTGGAAAATTATTTTGTAAAAAAACCTTCTCAATACATCCGACCGAGATTCGAACCTCGATCTCCCCGTCACAGGCATACTAGTCTAACTAGAGAATAGCGTGTACGCATTCAAAATAAATGCCTTAAAATTTCTCAAAAAATTCTTAGTGGATAAAAAATCATGCAATTCTTAAAAATGGGACATAAAATTCAAACTTGATTAATAGACCTATAAAATTTACATCTACATCCAGGGGATCATGGATATTGTATATTTACTTATGAGAATTGAATATGATGAACCAAGAAAACGATGACATATTCGTCAAAATCCGGGCCCTGGTTAATAAATACGATGTTGTTGAATCATTTTTATTTTTCTATACTTTTAACTGGTTCATCCTATGACAATCCGAATATAGTTGACATAGTTCTTAGACAGAATTGATCATTGTTTATGAAATTGTGCGACATTTAAATTCAATTAAGAGCGACAGCAGTTGATGTTTAAATAGATGTTGGAGCAATGGGCCAATTAAAACCTTTTGGGTGCACTTAACGGGGCAGTGGTGGGGAAAGGGGGGAGGGGGTTGGGTTAATATAGTGCTGAGATGCGCTGATGTCCAGAAATACCGCGAAGTGTTTTTTTTTATATATTTTTTTCAGAGTTGAAATTAGCTCATTTTCATTGACATTTCCCGTTAAATGTCGTAGCTCTGAGATTTAAGTAGATTCTTAGAGACATATATTTAGTCTTCCTCTAACAATTAAAGTATTTATTTTAAATAAGATTAAATTATTATTATTAGCACCGCGTCTTACTACCCGTTCGGGTTATACGCACTTACGCTAATGTGCAATGGCAGGGTGATTGTGAGATGAAATGGAGGACCTACAGTTTAACGTGGGATCCGAACCACGGTGGGAGGCCTGGCATTCTCCACATTCACAAGATGTCTTGTCAGAGGGGAAGGAAGGGTTTGGTAATCAGATAAATCTGTGCCGGGACCGAGGATTGAACCCCGGCCGCCAGCACAGAAGTCCGACACCTTACCCTTAGACCACCAGGTCACCACATCCTTAGAAGCAACTGTCTTCTACACGTCATAGAAGGAAAGGTTGAGGGAAATCGGAGCTTAGGAAGAAGGAAGATTCAAATAATAGATCACTTGATGGGAAGAAGAAGATTCTGGAAGCTGAAGGAGGAGGTACAGAGGACAGGGCGCATTGGTGGTCTAAGTTCACCGACAAAAGGAATTGACCTGTCGTAAAACAAAACATCTAACAAGTACACCCATGCAGGCATATTTTCTCTAAATTAGACCTTCCCCGTTTCATACCCTAACAGTGTAGTTAAAATTATGACAGTAAGAACGGGTAGTAGGACGTGAGCAAGTTAGGGGGGTAAAGAGTGTTGAGTTGGAGGGTCCCGGTGACAGTTAAAATATTCTCCTCATCCTTATTCCTTAGATTTATTCTTTAATATCCTTTGTGTTATACGTACTAATAAACAAGCTTAATAAATTTACTATTTATTTTAAAAATGAATTAAATAATTCGTGAAAGTTGTTTGTTTGTTTGTTCGTTCGTTTGTTTGTTTGTGTGCGTGAAAATGTTTTTCCACATCAAATTTTCAAAATTATAAAAGATGAAAAACGACTATGAGGATCAAACAGGTTATTAATATTTTCAGTTTCTATTTTGTAAAAATATTATTACTGACAATAACTAATTAGTCAGGCTGAATCCTTTATTGGTGCATTCATCTGTTAAAACCGTACCTTTTACACGTCATGTTACCATAATTACAATCATGTACGATACAAATACACATCCACCCATAATTCCTTGGATATTATACCGGACACTCGGTACAGACAGCCAATAGACCTTCTGGAAATTATACGCACCGCATGCTCCGGAAACAAGGGATTGATATTTTTATTGGTTGTATTTTTTTTATCACCACGTCTTACTACCTGTTCAGGTTATAAGCATATATTTTAATTATTATAATAGGGTAGGGATGAGAAGGAAGCATTTTAGAGGTAATATAACCGCATCTGCTTGGTAAAAGAAACCTCACTTAGTACACCCGACCGAGAATCGAACCCCGATTTCCCCCGACATCAGTAAGTCATTCTTAACACGAGAGTGACCATTCAACCACTGAATTGGTTATTATTTATTTATTTTTTTAATTTATTTTTGAACTAGCTAATCCAACACCTTTGCTCAGTTGGTAACGTGTCTGCTTAAAGGGCCCGGGTTTGATACACGGCACCACCTGAGAATGTCTCATTTGTGAAATGTGGGTTTAGCATTTCACAGCGATGAATTAACGGCCGTTGTGGGGGCTGTGTGTTGTGTCTGGTCTCTGTTCTGGATTTAAGTTAGTTTATAAGTCGTGTGTTGATAAAATCAGTCGATTTANGTATTATTATTATTATCATTTAGCACAGCGTCTTACTACACGTTTGGGTTATACGCTTTAAGTACTAATTACGCTAATGGATTGGGGATTGGGAAGGTTTAATTAGAGGAAGTGAATCCGCATTTGCGTGGAGGGAGAGTGGAAAACCATTTAGGAAAAACCACCCCCAGTTCACTCAACCGAGATTCGAACCTCGATCTCCCCGTCCTCAGCAGTCGAGCTCAACACGACTAGCGCGTTAGCCAATTACGCCCCCGGGGCGGGTATTTAGGTGTATGGAGTGTGGGAAAATATGTATGAAATAAAACAGCTTACGTTCACCACGGGCGGGATCTGAAACCCATACTCCTCATCGCCAGGTGAACTGGTCCAGATTAACTTGACACCTTAACCCACGTGTCCACGTATGTAGGTGGATGATTGTTAGAATCTTGTCTTGCGCGTGCGTAGTGAGCCCTGTGACAAGTACGTCGGTGTTGGAATGGTCTAAGGCGTCACCCTTGCAATAAACCAGACTGAAGACGGGGAGATTGGGGTTCGAATCCCAGTCGGGTGTACGGAGGGTGGTTATTCCTAAATTATTCTCACATATTCCCTCCGCGCAAATGTGGTTACTATTCCTTCAGGTAAAATCTTCTTCATCCTTAACACACAAGTGTAATTATTACGTATGCGTATAACCCGAGTATGGCGCGGGGCTAATATATAAATATACATACAGGGTGTTCGGAGACTCGTAGCCCAAACTGTACGCACAGCTTGTTTGGACCAAAAGTAATAGAAAAGCCCTGAACATTTACATTCAGAAAACTATGCTAATACCATTAAATTGTGTTCAAAGTTTCGGCGTACAGCGTCGGGAGAGCAAAGCTGTGCGAGCATGCGTATACAACAGGTTGCATAATAGTTAGGCGTGCAGCACTGCACCTTTAATAATGACAAGCACTTTCTGTGATGTAGGACCGTTAATGACGACCCTCAGAATGTATTCACATTTCTAGATAAACTGGTGTGTTGTTTACTATTAATTGTGGTATGTTCTGCTGCCGTGCTCCGAGATGTCGAGGTGTGTAGTGCCGCGAGCCTAGCTTCTATGCAAATTGTTGTACACGCATGCTTGCACAGCTTTGCTCTCCCGGCGCTGTTCGCCGAAACTTTGATCATAATTTAATGGTATTAGCATAGTTTTCTGGATGCGAGTGTGTGGGGATTTTGTATTACTTTTGGTTCAAACAAGCTATACATGCAGTTTGGGCTATGAGTTTCCAAACACCATATATATATAATTTATCTATATGGAATGATGAGTCATCAACCCGAAGGTTGGTTCGATGCGCTTCCCATCCAACCAGTGCTGGGCATACACTTAGCCCTTCGGCTGGTTAGTTCTGTCTGCACTATCTGGTAGAAAGCACATACGCTAGGGAAAATTAGAATTTACTTTGGTTTCCCAATACCTCTCACACTGAAATTCTTTGAGTTAGCGAGAAAGAGCCTACAAGCTTGCCCGGAATGGTATGATCACACACCTACCACGGTTCTTTTAAATGTCACAATCGACATGAGACCGACGGCTTTAATCCCCCTCCGGAGGAAGTTGTGCTACGGATTTTTTATCGCTCAAAAAAAATCCGTCGATCCCAGCTGGGTTTGAACCCGTGAAAATCTGGTACCGGTACTGAGGTGAGCACTTTACCCGAAGACCATTGAGGTCGATGGAAATCCAACAATATTATCTAATATTTATTATCACTGACTATTGTTTAACTATTTATACAATCAAGACTTTTAGTTCAGTACAGAAGCATATTAAGGTGGAAAAACGGAATATCAATTCAAAAAGGAACTAAGTCTTATCTTGTTATTGTCCTTTTAGTGAAATCTTACCACACATACCTAATAACGCTATAACCGGCGGGATGACCTGGCGGTCTAGGGGTAAGGTGTCAGACTTCTGAGCTGACGGCCGGGGTTCAATCCTCGGTCCCGGAACAGATTTATCTGATTACCAAACCCTTCCTTCACCTCTGACAATACATCTTGTGAATGTGGGGAATGCCAGACCTCCACCGTGGTTCGGATTCCACGTTAAACTGTAGGTCCTCCATTTCATCTCACAATCACCCTAACATTACGCATTAGCGTAAGTGCGTATAACCCGAACGGTTAGTAAGACGCGGTGCTAATAATAATAATATAACCGGTGGGGATTTGCTTCACACAATAGTTTGGCTAAAATTATCTCAAGTTTGTTGCCCCTACGTTGATTTCGTAATCAAGAACTATGGCACTAGTAGTAAATATTGTATTCAATGGATACAATTCCGGAGCCAGTACTAAATATATTGAACATATGAGACGGGCAAAGAACACATCAGTGGAAATTGCTGAGAGTCCCGCAAAGATAGAAGCTGCATCATAACACGCATTCCTTTCGAATTCTTCTTCAAACAAGTCGAGATTCTTAGCTCTTATCCCTGCTGAGCTAAGATCCGCCAGCATTTAAGTATCCTAAGCTCCCGCTGACGCAGACACCACGATCTTAAATAGAGCCGTCGATCTATCACGCGAGGTTTTACGAGTTGTGTTACTATTATTATTATTATTATTATTATTATTATTATTATTATTATTATTATTATTATTAGCACCGCGTCTTTCTACCCATTCGGTGTTGTACGCACTTACGCTAATGTGCAATGGTAGGGTGATTGTGAGATGAAATGGAGGACCTACAGTTTAACGTGGAATCCGAACCAGGGTGGAGGTCTGGCGTTCCCCACATTCACAAGATGTTTTGTCAGAGGTGAAGGAAGGGTTCAGTAATCAGATAAATCTGTGCTGAGACCAAGTATTGAACCTCGGATCCCCAGCACAAAAGTCCGACACCTTACCCCCTAGACCACCAGGTCATCAATTGTGTTACTGATTACTCTTTCAGATAAGACCTCATATTTCGGCTTGCTGGTCCAGACACAAATACTCAATAGTCAAAACTTTCAGAAAGCTCTAGGAGATATCACGGGAAATATTATATTTATTTATGAAATAACTGGATGTGATTCAACCTCTTCAATGATCGGGAAAGGAAAACGGACGAACTATTCTGAAGAAGGAGAAGAATTGCTTGTTTTCAAAGAAAGGACAGCCTCTGTCGTCATTATTGCTATGGGAGGAGAGCATTTTATTGTTCGTATGTATGGTGGTTAACGTTAACGATGACCTAGACAAGACAAGATACACACGTTGCGTTGGCACAATAGTAAAGCAGCCGATAAGTGCCAAGTTTGACCTGTCAAGTCTTACCACCAACATCTTGCTGCATAAAGACAGCACAGCCTGCTAGATTTTCACCAGGTTCAGGCATGGCTTGGCGGGGCTCTTCCNTCCCCCCCCCCCCCAACTAGATGGAGTTGGAAAGTACCTACCACGTTACCACCTGCCCCATAGTATCTGCTTCGACTTGTATTTTGTAATTGCAAATCCAACTGCGAACGTAATTGTGAATGTCGTCGTGATGGCCGCCCCTGCATGTACAGGTATTTGTGGCATTTGTAGTGGATAAGTGGGTAGAAATTGAAAAAAAAGACAACCTATGTCGGTGAAGAAGAAAGCGAGGATACAGTGGAAGAGCCTGAAGAGGGTACCCCAGCAAGACGTTGCCTCTGAGGCACTGCTATGACCACCGATGTGCCTCCTAGCAGCCGATCAGATGCTCTTGTTGAATCACTCATTGGTTAGTAGTGAAGTTCTCAGTTTTTTTATAACATTAGTCTGTATTCGTGATGAGCTTCAGTAATGAAAGCTTAGCTATATGCTACGTGCTACGTCTTGATCGTTGTCAACTAGAATCTGTTCTACAAAACTTTCACACGACAGAATTTGTTTTCTTCGCGTCTGACACACTTCCCACATTCCATTACTTTCCTAAATATAAGTATTTATACTTAATTTTTAGTGAGTTATAACTTTTAAATGAAACCTTTGTCAATCCCATCCCTTATAATAAAAGAAGACAACTTCGGAAAATATTTGTTTAGCTTTCCACTAGATATAGTGTAACATTAAAATAATAAAATTTTGAAACCTTCCTATGATAACTTTACCAACAATATAAAATCCATTTATATCCAAACCGCATCTTTGTAGCTCCTTTTTTATAGCCGCTAACATTGAAAAAAGCAAAAATTCAAAATGGCGGCCTAGCTCCCGCCATAGCGGATTTAGCGCAACTAGAATTTTCTGGGACTCAACGGTTTTATGTTCCACGATATGATTTTTATATGCACACCAATTTTCAGCGCTATATTCCATTTTTCCCTCATCTTGCCTAATAATGAGTATTTCTACTGGACTATTTATTTATATTAGAAGTGTACGAATACTAGACTCGGAAGATTTTAACAAAACTCGAAAAATCTGAGTACTTGGACTATTCTATAATTTTCTCAAAAATTCTCAGTTTGGTTAATTTTATTCAATTTAAAGTAATAATTTCATAGCAAATTTGGCCCGACAAGATTTTTTTTTTGTTTAATTAAAACAATCTTACATTTATAATAAATTTATTTTAAAATTTGAATTTAGTTGAGTATACATTTTTTCACAAAAAAAAATATAACGAATTTAGTTTGTATGTATATAATGAGTTATTCATGGACCTTATTTATTATAGAAATTCAACTTTAAATATTGATTGTTCAAATATTGCTCTAAGCTATTCAAAATTGAGGTGGGGGGGGG
>CABFVX010004481.1:36508-64830 GCA_902151425.1 Timema shepardi | reverse complement strand
CATAAATAAAAACGATATGGACATGAAATTTTACATAGGCATATATCTCGAGTGGTTCTTTCACTATACCAAATTTTTAAAAAAATTAAAAAATGTGATGTTGAAAAGTGCCTCTACATTGGTTGATTTGACATGGAATGCCCCATCCCTTAGTATACCCAAGTTGATTATTTTTTAGCAAATTGTGCCAAATATTAATTTACATCTATTTATTTTTTCATGTACCATCTCATTAACCAAAGAGCTTGTGAATAAACTACTAGAAGATTCATGGAAATTTGCTTAGGCTATAGCCTAAATAGAGTTAGATTTACTACCACCTTAATTAATTTCCACTCGTCAGAAAATCTCAATAATACCAGGTAGCAGTCAACACTATACAAGTTCAGAACCTCATTGATGTGATGATATGAAGCCATTTTGGAATATAAATTAAATCATGTTAAAACTAAAATCATCATTAACTCTTTCCAGCCTGTGGCCGGGTCAGTTTAGTAAAACACCATTCTTTCTACTTTAACTGCTTCCATTCTTCTCCTCTCACTTGCACACTTTTTGTTATCTGCTGCTCCTATCATGCCTAACATGATCTTCACAAACTTTATTCCCATGGCCTCCACTTTCATAATCTCTCTTACATTAAATTTTCATGTTTATGCCGCCCCCCCTCCAACAATACCATCAAGCTATCAGCAAACATCATGGCTTTCATTCTTTCCTCCTTGAGTTTTCCTGCCACTTTGGTCATGACCATTTCCATTACCATTAAAAATAGTGGTGGTGAAAGGGCGCTCCCCTGCTTCACTCCATTTTTTATTTGGAACTACTCCATCCAACCTTTTTTCTCTATAACACAACACATTTTAACCTCATACATGCTTTTCCCTCTCATTTCAACTCCTCTTGAAAATATACTGGAAAATAAAATGAAAGGAAGGTTAAGAGAGGAATAGCATGAATTTAGGGAACAGAGGTCTATAATATATCCAACACCTTAGCTCAGTCGGTAGCGTGTCTGCCTACTGAGCTAAGGCTCCAAGGTTTGTTTCCCGGCATGGCCGAAAATTTATAATTGATGAAAATATGGTTCTGCCCTTTCACATTTATAAATTAATGGCCGGGAAATACATGTTTGCCAGTCCAGGTTTAAAGATAGATTATAAGGCATATGAAGCTATGGAAGGCCTAGCCAGCCGGTAGTGGAAAAATATATTGCATGACTAAAAAACTGACCTGGACAAAGGCTGGTAATTGTGATGGATGTAAAGTAAAGGTCTATAATAAACGTTATCACCCCTATACGACAGCTGATTGAAAGAAGGTATGAATTTGGGAAAGGCTTGGTAATGGTACAGTAGAGCCTCATAACAGACTAATACGGGCTGAAGGTGGTCCGTTTTAATGAAAGTCCGGTATATAACAAATAATCCTTATAGGGGTGTAATGCACCAGTGTGTACATCAATAAAAGTACAGTAGTTAGCTATAAAAAGTGTTATATATAAAAAAAAGTATTCAACAGAGGTTGAATAGAAAAGGACTGCATTAATCTTTAGAACAAGAAGGTCCTGGATCATGTTGGTTGCTTACATTCATTGGTTTGAAAAAAAATTATTTATTTTCTGCTGGGTTTGTTTGCTGCTTATTTCGTCAGTTAATAAACTGACGAAGGTGCCATACGTGTTCATAATATGCAAACACATTTTCATTTGTCGATTGTTCAACATATTGAATAACAAAATTTAAATGGTTATTCACCTCGCTCACCTTAATTGTAGGCTGAGTAGTGTCTCCTACCTCTTCTTCCTCGGCCTCCGAAGATTCTGCTTATTCAGCTACACTGGCGACAATTTCTTCTTCATTCAAAATCTGGAAGCCAGGGTCATCTTCGTCTGCTTCAAGCCAGGCCTCCACATCATCCAACGAAACTGATTTCTCTTCACTTCTCTACAGTGTGTCACAGTAGTCATCTGTATCACAATTTTCTACTTCTGGAATTGTTACTTCATTATCCAAAAGCTTTTTCCATGCTGTTGCCAAAGTTGATTGTTTGATTTCTTTCACGGCATTAGCAAAGTTGTTAATCATGGATCGAATGTTGTATGACTTTAAATTTTAAAGAGTCTGTTGTCCCCTTCTGTCTTATTCATCAGCGGATAGCTTTTCAACCTCTAGGATATCACCAAGACATTTTGTTTCATACAGCCGCTTTGTAGTGCAAATCACACCTAGGTCTATGGATTGAAACACTGATGTTGTGTTGGGTGGCAGTAACATAAACTTGATCTTCTTATCTTTATTACAGAGTTTGTTCTCATCAGGGTGTGTTGGTGCATTACCTAAAAGAGCCAGGGCGTTTACTTCAGTTTCTGGGATTTTTAAATGTTAAATCTGGTCTTTTTTAATCACTGGTACAGCCTTTGGAAGTAAACCAATTATCTGTTATTTCATTTGTAAGCCATGCATTGCAGAACTATAATAGTGAACTGGAAGATTGTCCATCACATCTTTTAGTGTCTTATGATTTTTGCTTTTACCGACGATAACTATTTTAAGCAAATGGTACCATCTGAACTTGCACATAGCAAAGCTGACACAGACTCCTATACTTCATTCACGGTAGGAGTTTACCTATGAAAGGTCTTTTTTCCTACCAATATCCTACTATATAATAGATTTCTGGTAGGGAAAAAGGCCTTTCAGAGGTAAATTCCTACCGTGAACAAACTTTAGATTATATTTCTGCCAGGTGTAGTTTTATCAGCTTTTGAAGCTTGTGTATTGTCAGGTAGATTTCTCCAAAACAAACCAGTTTTATCAAAATTAAAATTTGGCTCGACTGAAAACTTGCATTTTTAATCACATCATTCAGCTTTTTTCTAAATGGCTCAACAGCTTCAAAATCTTCACTCAAAAATTCCTCACAAATTTTCTTGTTTGAAATGTTGTGGTGTCGATGAAATCCAAACAACCAACACAAACTCACTTTAAATTGTTCAAGTCTCATGTGCTTAGACAGTTTTTCAGCAGCTGCTTCCGTTTCTATTTCTTGAACAGCTAGCCCAGATGAACGAAGCTGAGAAAACACTTGTATATTGTATCATCCAGCGTAACAAGAGTAGGTATCAGCATACGTTTAACTTCACTCTTTGAATGTGGGGAATGCCAGGCCTCCACCGTGGTTCGGATTCCACGTTAAACTTTAGTCCTCCATTTTCATCTCACAATCACCCTACCATTACACATTAGCGTAAGTGTGTATAACCCGAACGGGTAGTAAGACGCGGTGCTAATGATAATAACTTCACTCTTTTCTTTTTCTACATTAAACTTAAAACAAAGTTACAAGAATGTCCCTTTTTGCCTTTTTAATATCAGATACAGTTTGTTAGGATATTCTGTACTCAGCACAAATGCTAAACACTGAAACTCCTTTTTCAAGTTTTTCTATCACTGACATTTTATCATGTTTACGTTTATATCCTACACTAGGCTTACACTTAACAAAATTATTCAAAGGCTAGTTAATAAAAATTGATAAGTGTGTGCGCGCGACCAATAACTGATGAATACTGAACTAAACAGAACCGGTTGCAGATGCTGACATGAGCAGCAATTCATGGAATTTCAGACATTGACTAGGCGGTCTGACTGGTGAGCGGTGTGAGTCATGAAGTGCATCCATGTTTACGCACACTGATCTTGATGTTTAATTGTTTGCTTGGAAATGTAAAACTTGTCAGAAAAGGGTTCATTATAATGAGGTTATGCTGTATTTATTGATGTGAAAAAGGCATATGATATTGTGGATAGAAATAAAGTTTGGAAAGCAATGTAGGAGGCCAGAGTGTAAAGAGGATTTGTAATCATAGGGAAAAGTATGTATGCGGATAGCAGGATTTGTGTTATGACGGAGATTGGAAGGACGGAGTGGCTCCAAATAAAAAATTAAGTGAAGCAAGAGAGTGCCCTCTCACCACTACTATTTGTAATGGTAATGGAAATGGTCATGAATAAAGTGGCAGGAAAACTTGAGGAGGAAAGAATGAAAGCCATAATATTTGCTGATCACTTGATGGAATGGGGGTAGAATGAAGCGGAAGTACAGGAACTACTACATAATGAAACCCAGCATGGTGAAGTGTAAAGTGTGAAATGTGAAGTGATGGTGATGACAAGGAATAGGATAAAGCTCGTTTCACATACTCGCCAAAAACAAAAAGCAGAATCTGCTTGAGCGGTGCAACAATTTCCATGCTAGAATAAATGTATGTTGACCAATGATGCATTGCACTGCGAACTTAAAACAGCTGATTATCAAAATATTTTATTTTCAAGTTGACAAACATATATTTTAGATCATTGTCACATGGATGTTTTCAAACTATATTTCTGTGTCGTGGCACAACCAGATACATCGATACACACGCTTTCCATTAACGGGTTATTTCAAATTTCCTCTTAACGGCAAATGAAGCTGTCTTGCTTGCCTTTGGCTATACTGCGCATGCTTTATCAAATACACATGCACACTCATTTGAGATGGTTGTTTTTGAGATTTGATTGGTTCTTACCTGCTGAAGGTCTCAGGCAAAACAAACAGAGTAGAGATGAGTTGAACTTTAGCAGAACAGCTCACGCTGGGGCAGAAATCTTGTGATTGGTTCAGAGCTTGTCACTTGACCACGTTTTTGTTTTGCGCTTGTTTTTCAGCCAATATGTTAATCCACAATAAGGTCTAGTAAAACTTATCAAGTTGGATGGAGTAGTACTGAGAAAAGTACAGATTTTAAAATAGCTTGGAAGCATGATTAGGGCGAAGGTTGGGAGTAGAGATGATCTAATAAGAAAAGGGCAGCAGGGAGAGTTGTTCTATAGGTGTGTAACAGAGATCTATTATGAAGAAAAGAAGTGCCCTTGAAGTGTTGTACAGGATGTACTTTGTACCCATTGTCACACATGCAGCAGAAACATTAACATTGAATGTAAGAGAGACTAGGAAAGTGGAAACCATGGGAATGAAGTTTGTGAAGTTAGCTGTCACGAGGATAAAAAGGATTAAGAATGAAGTTTTCCAAGCAAGAGTGAGAGTGCAGGGTGAGATGGGAGGAACAGATAGCATAAATTGTTCACGAGAGAAGTAGAATGCAAGTAATTAAAGGAGGAAGAATGGTAGAAGGATAGAGGAAGATGGATGATAATGATGATGATGAAATAAAACTAAACTTATATTAAATATTTCCAAGCTAATATTTAAATATATTTCAATTTAATAGAAAATGTCCTGTCACATACAACACAATAATAATATTAGCACCAGTGTGCGCACTTTCTAAATGTGAATTGCATTTATTCAGATAGGCTGGAGTTAGGAAGGTCAAGGTTCAAATCTCGGTCAGGTGTACTAAGAATGGTTTTTCCAAAATTGTACCTTCCTCATCTCTTCCCCATTGGCATGTTATTATTATTACGTATGCGTGCAAAACTTAACGATTAATGCTATGTGGCTAGTAAACAAGAGAACAAGGTTAGTAAAAGATTATAAAGTTTCAGGTTATTCTAGTATCCACAGGCTAATTACAATTTATAATTTTGGTCTATTCCAAGAGAAAACAATATTTTCAGGGGTAAAAAAACTCCCTATTTGAAGATTAACTCCATTGATTTTAGTAACAATGATTGATATGATTTAATTCTATTACTTTGGTTAACTAAAGGTAGGCATGATTGTCAGAACCATACTGAGATCTATTCTTTGCTAAAATTGATAGGCCTGTGCGGGATCCCGAAGTCAGAGAAAATAATCCTGGAAAAAGGATATTTCCAAATAAATGCGGGTAAGCAAGAGATATATACAAAATCCACTTCACTGCATATTTGTATCTTGCAAGGTCAACCCTACCACAAGATTATTAAATCTTGCAAGGTAATCTCTGTCTCAGGACTATTAAATCTTGCAAGGTCATCCCCACCACGGAGGCTAACACATCTCACAAGGTTATCTCTGCCATGGAGGCTAACACATCTTGCAAGGTCATCCCTGCCACGAAGGCTAACCCATCTTGCAAGGTTATCCCTGCCACGGAGGCTAACCCATCTTGCAAGGTCATCCCTTCCATGGAGCCTAACACACTATGCAAGGTCATCCCTGCCGTGGAGGCTAACACATCTTGCAAGGCCATCCCTGCCACGGAGGCTAACACTTCTTGCAAGGCCATCCCTGCGACGGAGGCTAACACATCTTGCAAGGTCATCTCCTCCACGGAGGATAACACATCTTGCAAGATCATCCCTTCTTTATAGGCTAATTAATCTAGAATTAGGCACTAATTGAATATTGCAATAATTTCACACTAGTTTCAAGAATGAGTAGTAGAACTTAAAAATGTAAAAAAACAAAATGTTAATCCAAATAACTTTGATTGCACTATTAAATGTATTTATTTATTTATTAATTTATTTAGGTGAATTAGAATTTATTTATTTTGGGGTATTAACTGTACATTTTATGAATAAAATTACTGATTATAGCAACACATGACTTACAAACTAACTTAATTCTAGAACAGTTGCTTCGCACAATACCTGTCATTAATTAATCACTAAAAGGGAAAGGATTAATTCCAGGACTCAAATCTTGGACTTTTATCTCAGTAGACAGATGCACTACTCACTGAATCATGTGCACTCTTGATAGTAATTAAATGTATGCCGCAAACAATATAATAGGTCTTAGTCATCAAAAAATGTAATAATACATCAGGTTAAGTGTGTTGTGGCCATCTAGGGACCAACCTCAAAGATCTTCTCTGCCCACTTGGTAGCAATTAAATCTAAATAATATTTCTCAAATTTAAATCTATTCCAACTCAAAATTTTACCTGTTACATGTTTAAATCCTCCAATTATAAACACTAACTGGATATCTATATTTATAAATAAGTAATTGTTTGTTTATATAAGGTAATTTCTCTTTAAAATGAGCTGTTTTAAGGAATTAAATTTATTTAAGTAGTCTTAAATAATAATCTCCATGGGAAAAGGTTATATTCCATTTGTAAACTTTCTGTAGTAATTTTGTCATTGATTAAGATGCCTGTCAAAGTATCAACATACTATGGTTTAAATTAAGCAGTGAAAAGAGGATAGAAGGGCAAGGCCTACAAACTGTATGCCTCAAAGTTCACAAGTGTGTTGTGTTTTTAGTTGTGAACCTTTTGAGACCTACAATTTTCTGGTAAGTGTGTAGGCCTTCTACTCTCTTTTCAATGTTCAATATAAAGTATCAACACAGTTATAAAGCTATTCGATAACAATAGTAAGGCAAGTACACTTTTTTAATCAATACTTAAGTCAAATAAAATATATTAAATATTCCCAAAACCAAATTTCTCTACTTTCAAGAAAGACTGGATCAAATACAGAACACACACAAACACACATGTTCTTTCCCTCGAGAAAAAATGGCACTTTGGCATGGCACAAATAGCTAACCCGAAAGAAGAATGCATGGAAAAAACCTACCTCACCTGCACACAACAAGAAATTGCCACAAGTAATCATGTGTGATTGGACATGATGTTTTGTTCCCAAGGGAAAGACTGTATGGACAAAACTAATGTATCATGTTATCTGAAATGGTACGGTGTCATGTATAAATTGACAACATGATTCTGTTATCCAATGGCATTTATAGTGAAAGACTAGTAGAATGGGTGACAAAAAAAAATTGTTGCTTGTGCTGTTATTGGAATGTCTCAGTTAAAACCAACCGGAAAATATGTTGTATCTGGGGCAAAAATAGCTAGTTGAGAATAAAAACCACTGGCAAATTTTTTAGCCCCCTTTTTGCAAAGAAACCCTTTCTGCTTCTCTTCCCCCCAACCCCTCCACAAAATATCAATGGTTTTTGGGTCCACTTTGCGTTAAGTGTCATATGTCATTTTTTTAAATTTATATTCACATACTCTTTATACTTCACTGTCCATAATGCCGGGTGCGACTTATAAAGATCTATAAATTTGTTGAAAACTTTTCATTAGTCTGACAAATGTCAATCATGTTTCATACAACTAACACACTTCTAATTAATACAGTATAAACTTAGAACACTCAGAGTAAACACAGTCCAGGTAAAAGCATGTGTCATGGCATGGCACAGCCAAAACAGTAGAGGACATGACACTCCACAGGAACAAGCATCACGTGCCTTCCTGCACTCAATTGTGGCATGTGGCCATGCCCACTAACACACATTCTTTCCTGTGTGATTCGAAAGACGCCATTCCTTCTCGTGATAAAGAATGCATGTGTATGTTTTCATAGGTATATTGAATAGGTATTTTAAAAGACATTTGAACATTAGAAAATTGTATTTGTACTACAAGTTACAGCATTCAAATACTTATTCAAATGTTATCAAAATGAATCTCTTTCTTATCTTGGGAAAACTAAAATATCCCTCCAAGTGTATATTTACCAAAGATTCCCTATTTGAAGTAGTTTGCTAACAGACAGTACCATTGCACTTAAAGGAAAATTAGGTACTCTTCTTCCCATTTTCTTCCAAAAAAGCCCTTAAGTTGACTATCCCAGACTAAGTTTGAAATTTCCCAAATTTTTGGATTGTGTATGGTCGAACGTGCTAGTAAGGAGAAGTGTAAGTAAAGAACATGCATGTTTTCAAGTTGGTAATGTTGTTGCAGGTGAAATGCTGAAGTGTGTACGGTGGGTGTATAGCGATGAGTCAGTGAGTTGTGGGTATTGGTCGGTGATGGATTTGCGACACTGAGCCACCTCCTCACGTGGATGACCACCATTCACTCACTAGGTTCATTCGCATACGGCAACAAACACATACTTATTCGACCTATAAATAGTTGCCGTATGTTTCAGACAAATTCATAAATGTTTTTACTTGGCTGAAATCAATGGTCTTGTAAATGCATTTATATTTTAATCTAAAATGTATTGTAAGTATTTAGTATAGATAGTTTCACCTGTATTATTGACAATTAGAAAATAAACATAAGGTTCTTAGTGCTGGTTAATATTTAACGGTATTGTTTAGAACTCAAATGGAGAGTATGATTTAGCTTCATATAAACTAGGTTTCCCTTTTTTTTACAGGGGTAAATTATGGGTTTGTTTTGCCACACTTCATTTTTTAACAATTTATTTATGAAGCTGAATGATAGGGACAGTAATAGTATGAATTTTTTCTACTTTTGGTTTCATCTGTAGAATGTATTGCTCCGAAAGACTTGAAGTTGGTAAGGATTTATTCATTTTTATGTTGTTTTTTACTAAGTTGACAGATCTATTCTTTTATCTTTCAGGGATGTATTTTTTATTCATTTTCAACCTTTTTATGTCAAGTTTTTGGTAAGAAAATAAACTTATGGAGTCCCTGAAAAGTAATGAATTTTCGAAATTTTTGTCATAAAGTCATGAAAATATTTTTGTTTGAATTTCTCGTAGTTGCAACAATGTGTCAAATGTCGAGTCACACACTATCTATGATGCCATGTGCTAGCCACGAGTTGCCTGATTGTTTGTACTGTGATACCAAGGACAAGGTTAATGTTTGCATTATGACTATATATATATTCATTATATAATGTTCAATCATTTTACTGAAGGATTTTTGTGGTTAAAAAAGGTAACCAAAAAATCACTAATTTTAGTTTTTTCCAACTCAGTAGAAACCGTGTTTGAGATTTGGATTCGTAAGAGTGTGTATTTGACTCGACTCTCTTTAATTGCAATGTTAAATATAATTATCCACTATTCTATCCTGTTGGGATAACCATACCAAGAGTCCATTTGAATGTGTTTTAAATGAGGGCTATCGACTTGTACATAATAATATGAAGTACTTGATGTGTTTCAGATATTGGGACCATCATGCACGTGTCTGAAATGTCCCCACTACGCGGGTCAGTGTCATGGACTGGGAAGCCTGTCTCCTACTACCTTCATATCATAGACCGTACCAAGGTACATTAAATGCTTACATCTATCTGCCTTTTTGTTCATCTTTCTTACCATCCAGGAAAATCAGGGAAAACAAATTAGCTGAGAAATTTAAGTGGTAAAAAAAATGGGAATAAGTCAGGAATTTGGTAATTTACAACAACAAAATACGGGATAAATGTTGTTTTAATCAATGTATGAAATATAATAATCACTAAATCAGTAACTTACAATATGATTCAAACTGTCTTTTTTTTTAATTCTTGAATCCAAATATACATTTTATTTTTGAATATCGAATCCGAATCCTAGCAAATTGTTAGAAATTTTAATTATTTACATATAGACCTACATTACAAAATACAGGCTTAAGCTGTAAACTAAAATTTATTTCAATCATGCTTTCAATTTTAATCAACCCCAACAATCCCTCGCAAAATACTGGTTAAAATCCAGCCAAATTAAACAATTTAGACTCATAAACAGATTAGGCCTAGTTATTTTTTGATCAAATTTTAATGATCTTGAGGTATTATAATTTATTTAATTAGAAAGCTAAAATAAAAATACAAACAGATAAAAAAAACAATATGCTTAACTATTAAACATACATTGGAAATAATGAACTCAATAATGGCTAAGTATGTATTATTATTATTTTTTATATCTATTATCTATCTTCGCGTAGAAAACATAAAATATATTAGATTATTGCGATATATCAATTTCTGAAAATACATTCTATTTAAAACACGAACATATTTTTGACTCTTGCAATATGTTCATTCCTATTTTAGTAGGCAAGACTGCGTTTGAATATTTTTACAATTACTTTGATAACATATTTGAAAACATTAATAAACCCTTAGTTAAAATCAATTTAAAAACAAATTATGAATTATCCAGTCGTTATTTGATTCTTAAAACTCGATAGCACTTACTAATTGATCAGATTACCTGAATCGAATTCAAATATAAATAAAGATAATTAAAACCAATTGGGTAATATGAATTAGCAGTCATGATTATTTAATCATCACTCTGGCCTCTGGCGAGTAAACATTTATGTCATGGTGGCTGACTGTGTAGCGTGTTTAATGTGTTTTTATTTCTCTTTAAAAAAAAAAGCTGTAATTTGTTTTATTTATTTCGAGTTTATTTGTAATTCTATTTTTGATTTTCAGTTTTCGAAGAGCTTTAATGAGTTCGCTAAAATATTTACAAGATTGTTCATGAGGTGAAAGTTTCAGAAGTAAGCATGCGCTGAAATGGTTACGTCCATGTTCCCCATAGGGCTGGAAGGGTAGGGTATTAGGCACATTATATTTTCCACACCTAACAATTTTTTTTTTTTTAATTATTCATGTTTATCTCTTTTGTCCGACAAAATAATGATTATGGATTAAGTTGTGCTTTTCAACTTAGTATTTTTAAAATTCAAAATTTAAAAATTATGCTTTGTTTATAAGGTGAACGATCCGACCATCGAATCAAATATAACACCGAATCCTCAAATCTCAAATACTTGTCAGGATTTGGTGGATTCGAAGATTCGAGTGGCCCATCTCTAATTAAAACTTATTATTATTCATTAAAAAAAAGATTAATCAAAAGAGTGAGGGTGTAGAAGGGTGTCGCATACTGTTGAGTCAGGGAATTTTAGGAAAAAGTCGGAGAATTTCATTGCTCAATTTGAGTAGTAATCATGTTTTATTGAAATGTCACATAATCTAATTAATTAAAACAAGGTTTTTATTAACAACTTAAGAAGTTAAATATTGTATTTGAAGGATACAATTTTGTTACAATAAAGTGTGTTAAAATTTAGTGTGCAGGATTGAACATGGAAAAGGAATTTTTGTTTCCGTAACAGAAAGTTGTAAACATAACAAAACTAAAAAAAACACCTTTTTATTCTTATTTTAAACCATTTTAAATCCATGGCTTATGTTATGCCTTAATCTTCATCATAAAATAATTAATAAGTCAAGTAGAAAGTACTTTAGATATAAGTTGACATGTTTCCACTGTATCACTTGTGTCTAGCTATAATTGCATTGTGACTATCAAGCTTTCATAATATATATNTATATATATATATATATATATATATATATATATATATATATATATTAGAGATGGCTTAGTTAAAATCTCAATCTTTTTCCAAGTATCCAACCTCAGATTAAAAATAGGCTGCTATTTATTTAACTTCACGGTATACAAATAAAACCTAAAAAGTCCTAAGTAATAAAAAAACATCAAACAATTAGATGGAAACACAATTCATTTTTAATTTATATCAAGAAAAAGATCCCTAATAAATCATATTAATCACAGTTAATAAAATATCACATACACCCATTCCTTTAAAACTAGGAATGACAATTTGTAAGCTTGTAATTTTTACCTAAATAAGAACTTAAGGAATCAAACATCTACATATATATGGGGGTGGGGGGGTTGCTTAAGTAAGAACTCAAGAAATCAAACATCTACTTATTTATATATATATATATGTTTGATTCCCTGAGTTCTTATTTCGGTAAAAATTACAATTTTATAAATTGTCATTCCTAGTTTTAAAGGAATGGGCATGTATATATATTGTTTTAAATCAAGCAAAAACAATTTTTGATAATACAAGTCTTGTCAATTCACCAGAAAGAGTTGTTAACTTAATAAAACCATTATTTTAACTAAATGAAAGTTAATTAGTTTGAATTAATAACATAAATAGAAAATATAAATAAAAAATATATAAACAAGATAACTGTAGACATCATACTAGGTAAAGTTATCCAGGAAAGCGGGGGAGTACAAGTGTACATGAAATAGTAGAGATGGAAGGAGCAGATAACAGAAAGCATTTAAGTGAGAGTAGAAGAATGGAAACAATTAAAGGAGGAAGAATGGTGAAGGATAAAAGAAAATGGAGGGAGGCATTTTACTAAACTGACTCGGTCACAGGCTAGAAACAGTTAATGTGATTATTATGATGATTGATAACAGACCATGATTATGATAATCAATAACTGACTGATCTTTTTAGCTGGAGACAAGTTGTTCACCACTTTTATTTCTTCGATCAAGTGCTTTTTGGCATATTCCAAATAATTTTTATTTATGAACACACAGCTTTTGAGCTTGGTATTAGTAAATATTCTTTATTCTTAAGTATTTGTTGATCCACGGCAGTCAGTAAGTTCAGTAGAGCACCGAGGCTTATCACTTGTTGAGGTGTTAAAGTGAGGTAAAAAAAATAAAAAATAGAGTTGACATATTTAAAATATTTGAAGTCAATACAGCGGGTATAATTTGAAAAATTGATTCAATTATAATGATAGATATAACAATGTGAAATAAGTTAATTTGAGAGATGGTGCGCCATAACCCGTAATGATTGTGACCTTGACGTGACAGCTATAATCTTGCATTTCCTTCATATAACATACAATGAATTAAAATTTAGAAGATATATTGCTTACAACTTTTATCATGGTTTGGGTTACTTGCAATTAGGATAGAACCTCAAACTTTCTTAGAACTAAACATTTGAACTGAACAAATGAATCTAAGTGTTTAGTAATAATTAGAAATGGTTCGAATCTATTATTTCTCGATTCCGAATCTAAATTTTATTCTCGAATCTGAATTCTAGCAAATTGTTAGAAATATTTATGATTTACAAATAGACCTACATTACACAATATAGTCCTAAACTGTAAATTAAGATCTATTTCAATCATTCTTTCAATTTTATTCAACCCCAGCCACCCCTCGCAAAATACAGGTAAAAATCCAGCCAGATTAAACAATCTAGACTAAAATTATTGTTTGTAAATCAAATAATTCAAAATTTGATTGTCTTTTAGTTATTTTTAAAAGTGTTGTTAGAATGAGTTAAGTTTCTAAAAAAAACGTGAAATAAACACATTAGACCTAGTTATCCTTTGATCAACTTTAATTTTCATTGAAGGATTATAATTTATTTTAATAAGAAAGCAAAAATAAAAATACAAACTGATATGTTTAATAAAGACTAAAACAATGTGCTTAACAATTAAACATACATTGGAACTAGTGAACTCAATAATGCCTAAGTATGTTTTATTATTATTTATCAGTTTTTTCAATATATCGATTTCTGAGAATACATTCTATTTAAAACGCAAAACATAGTATTTTCTACTCTAATATGTTCATTCCCATTTTATTAGGCAGGACTACATTTTAATACCTTTACAATTACTTCAATTGCCTATTTAAAAATAATAATAATAATAATAATAATAAACTCCTAGTTAAAATCAATTTAAAAACAAATAATGAATTAGCAAGTCATTATTTGATTCTTAAAACTCGAGATGATCTAAGTGATCAGGTTACCTGAATTGATTTCAAAAAAACATTCAATATACAATGCGTAGGCCAGTAGGCATAAATAAACAGTTTTATCTATGTCTGACTGTTGACATTAAGGATTGTATGCAATAATTATTTTTTTTTCATAGTTGTAGATAATTAAAACCATTTGGGTAGTAAGAATTAACAGTATCGTTATTTTAATCATCCCTCTCGTGAGTAAACATAATATATGTCATAGCGGCTGACTTTGTATCGTATGTAATGTTTTCTTATTTCTGTTTTTTAAAAACACCGTAATTTTTTATTTATTTCAAGTTTATTTGTAATTCTAGTTTTAACTTTCATTTTTTGAAGAGTTTTAATGTGTTCATTAAAATATTTACAAGATTGTTCGTGAGTTGAAAGTTTTAGAAGTGAGCATGTGCCGAAATGGTCGAGTCCAAGTTTCCCATAGAGGTGGGAGGGTAGGGTAGGTAATAGGCAAGTAAGATTTTCCACATTTTTTTTTAATGATTTTATCCATGCAAATCTCTTTCGTCCGACAAAATAAAGATTATGGATTAAGTTGTGCTTTTCAAGTAGGCCTAAATAAGTAATTTGGTGTCATTTTTCAATGTTCAGAAGATTATATTTAGGGCTCTGTGGGTACTTGAATTTCGAGCTTTGAGCCAAGCATGTCATTTAAGCTCGAGAATGAGACTGAACTTTTTGTAGGCTCACCATTTTTAAAACGCATTGGTAAGCATAAGATATTTAATTTAGATGATATTGGTAGTGTCGTTTATATCCATTCAGAAACTTTAACAAATTGTTAAAATCAATATCAACTTTCACAAATTAATAAAATAAAAGAACTCTAAAACTACTTTTGACTGGTAGGCTAATCCAATATTATTATCTATTTTGAATTATCCTCCATTGAGGTTGCATTGAAATGACAAGACAATGAAGAGAAAAATAGCTGGATAGATCATTAAATAATTATAATTTTTACCTGGTCCCTTTCTAGAATAAAAGTGTAAGTTGAATTAAAAATTTAATATCTAGAATTTATTATGTTAAATGATTTCAAACTTAAGATATATAAAGGTTTTATTAATTAATATGTTTTACTACAAAACTAACTTTATTTTAGTTGGTATTTAGTTAAAAAATTATTTTGGTAGGCCTGTCTAAAATCATTGTTGATCAACATAGCAATAAATATTCTATCAAACTTACTACATTTAAATTAATAAAAGCATTTATCTATTTCATATTGTTTACTAGAAATATATTTTAACCATCATATTTTTCATTTTAAATTATGAACATAAACTTTTATAAATATTACAAAACTGAATTATTATTATTATTATTATTATTATTATTATTAGCACCGCGTTTTACTACCAGTTGGGGTTATACGCAATTACACTAATGTGTAATGGTAGGGTGATTGTGCGATTAAATGGAGGACCTACAGTTTAATGTGGGATCCGAACCACGGTGGAAGCCTGGCATTCCTCACATTCACAAGATGTCTTGTCAGAGGTGAAGGAAGGGTTTGGTAATCAGAAGACTGAATTAAAATAAATCTTGCAATAAGCTAATGTCTAGTGAGAGCACATATAAGTTGCAGGTGCTACTGCTCCTGGAGGTATGGAATTGAAACAGAGGATTTGATCATGCACGATTATTACACTAAGGATTAATAGACAAAATATGGAAAATTTCAAATTTCTAACTGTTGGGATTCTTATGTTTTCTTATGGGGTAAATAAAACTGTAGAGGTTTATTTTGGGGAAATAATAGCTCATTAATATGTCAATTTTATAAACTTTTTCTTGTAATTGTTAGTTTAATTTCAATGTCTTCAAAGACATGAGTGTTGAAAACATTTAATTATGTTTTTAAAGTGTTATTTGTAATTTAAAAACCTCTTTATTTAAGTTTTTAAACTTTTTTTCAAATGTATTTAATAGTTATAAAAATGAGTGTAGTTCTTATATCAATAACTTAAGTTGTTTTCGTATATTTTAAAATCTCAAATTTTTAAGATGTGATATTTTCATTTTATGTTTGTTTTGACTTGTGACATTTTAAATATTCTATTTTACATTTAAAATAAACAAATTATGAATATACTCGAACTTAGGAGCTTTTTGAAATACTTGGCTCAAGTTCGACTTGAATGAAAAACATGATCTTGCAAACCCCTAATTATATTAGATCTTATATAATGCCGAATAGATAAGTATATTTGATTTTAAAACACAAAAGATACTACACACTAGAAGGGTTGTGCAAAACTTTGAAAACTTTGGCTTCTACTTCGATTCAAAAGTAAAATTTCAGATTCAGCCATTATGAAGCTTTAAAAAAACTATGAAATAATTTATATTAGGGGATAAGTACTTAATTTATAATTTTAAGATGAAACACATTAAATTATGTTTAAATATAGCATTTTGTAAATTATATTCTATGCTTGAATTTACATATGCATTCAAAGTATAATATTTTTTATCAAACTAAAAGTTTTTTTTAATATTCGAACTTCGATTCAAACTTAGGGATCTCATATTATTCAATTCAGTTTTGTACACCCCTAATAACTAGAAATATCTCATATTATCCAATTCAACTTTGCAAACCCCTAGAAACTAGGATAATAATGTTAAGTGCATTCATACGATCAATAATGCTGTTAATAAACTATTATGTGACACAATGGAATCAAAGTATTGAGAATTACATTATTGAGATCAATTATTCTTGATTCTTTTGATACCAGTAAGATTTGAGGGTATTTAGGAATCGAGTTTGTTACACCTAATTTATATAAAGACATTCTTTAATTAGGATTGTTAAATTAAAAAGGGTTGCTACTTTAACAAACATTGTTTTTAATCTGTTTTTCCATTCTCTTAGCATATGAATGTTTGTATTACTAAAACTAGTGACAATTGAGGGAGCTTGTAATATTATATTTATTTTTTTTATCTTGGTTATTGTGGGATTAAAACTAGTGTTATTATTTTCTTACCCCTTATTTTCTAAAATATGCTTTCAAAATGGGAAGTAAAATGTAGTATTGATTTATTTTAGTCCCATTTTGAAGGCATTTAATGGATCAAAACATTAACAAATCTCATGCATTTGTACTTAATTGAATGAAACACTTAATTACTGTTTACATTTTCAGCTAGAGCGGTACTTCCAAAGGCTCAAGAATCCCAGGCTCAAGGTATTAATTTTAATTTTATAACTCAGTATAATCATCAACTGTTTCTAGCCAGTGGCCAAGTCAGTTTAGTAAAAGCTTCCATCTTCCTCTTCACCTCTCACTTGCATACTTTCTTTTATCTGCTCCTCCCGTGTCTCATCTATCTCATGTACCTCCACTCTTTTCCAGATAACTTCATTCCTAATCTTGTTTCTCCTTGTGACATCTAACATGCTCCTCACAAACTTCATTCTCATGGCCTACACATATGAAAGTCAGTCTATATATTCAATAATAAACTACAGAAAGCAACGTCAATTGTTATAATGATATCAAACAACAAACTAGACAGTCAGCTCAAAAATTGCTAACTAGACTATTACAGTTGTCAATAACCAGGAAACATAATAATAGGGGGAAACCACTGCATTATGCGAAACTCTTTATTTTTGTAAATACATATTTGAAATTTTGTCATAAAAAAAAGTTGAATTTCAATTTTAAAATTCTCAAATTAAAAAATATCCTAAACTCTCTTTTGAACACCTATAATAATCACAAAAACTACATTTTTTCCACAATGTATGAGCCTTATATTTAAAAAATAATTTCATTAAGAACTATCTTTAGACTGGCAAATGCTTGAAATGTACTATACTTTCTACAGGCCTACAAAATAAGGCATAGCCTACATCAAGTATTTACATTGTTTATGATTCAAATAATATAAATAAACATAATACCTCTTGACAAAAACTTGAAACACTATGCCTACCAGGCCAAATATTTATATTGTTTGGAAATAATATAAAGTATTAATTTTCAATATAATTGATTTATTGAATTAATTAATATTAAACAAATCTCTAATTCGTTTAGTACAAGTTTTTTATTTCAGCAAAACAAAATCACTCCACTATTTTGATATTTTATATCTTTAACTATAAAAAATTGAAAATATGTTTTTAATTACTATTTTAAAGAGGAAGTATCACAATAAAAGAAATATCTTTGCAATATTTAGAAGAAGGTACAGGAAGTTAATAGAAACACACAATTTTATTATATGCACCTATCCTTAACCTTCTTCCTAATATAACAAAATACCTCAAAAAGTGAAAAGAGGTTTTCTGTAAGTTAAATAAAATATTTATAATATTCCAAACTTAGTAGACAAGGAACCAAAATTCTCTAAAAACTGTAACGTACTGTCGTTGTAGCCCCACGTTGGAACGCCAATTGTAATGTCCTTGATTGTGGTTGTGCCCTTTGTTGTAACACCATTTGTAATGTCCTGTTGTTTAGCCCTACATTGGAACACCAATTGTAACGTACAAACACCTATCTATTAATGCCCCACTTTGAGACGCCATTTGTAATGTACTGCCTAACACTGCCATTAATTGTTACCTTGTTGAGATGCCATTTGTAACATCACTAACCCCTCGTTGTGATGCCAATTGTATCTCTACTGTTGAACTTAAACTGCTGCCACGTTGTGCGCCATTTGTAACATCTTAACGTTGTTACTATTAATTGTACTCCACCTTATTTAAAGTTGTATGTGTGGATACTAGTTTTTAGATACTAAACTTCCGTATATTTCAGAGTATAGTTAAGTTTATTATACACGAATTTAAAGTTACAGTTCGTCAAACGTATAAACACTGTACATGATATACATTAAATGGACAGTATGCCCATCTATTTAAACATTATGATAGGACCCTCCCAAACACTTCTACTTCACTAGACGTCAAGCGGGGAAGCCGTTATAAAAAGAATGAATGTGCTTCTACAAGACTGGTGTCTTGTTGAGCCGAGGAGTGTGAACCCTGTAGTTCATACTCTCGAACCCAGACCACTCTTTTCTTTCTGTCCATCGACCAATCAATATTTCAAATTTGTATACTTAATATGCCTTCATTTTTGAAATGATAAGTTATTTCATATCTCAAAGAGGTTCGGAGATACTATAAAAATTGGAATTTTCCTTGAGTTTAAATTACCCTCAAAGTTATTTTCATGAGGAAATGAGAACTTTTATTTTGTTTTAATACTATACAATACATATATACAAACTTTTATCTAGTCAAGTTTGATATAATCTATTTTTTCTCTTTTCACCCTTAAGTAATAACTAGTATTAAATTTACGGTTGGATGAATTATTTTTAAAAAACTCAGAGAAACCTTATAAAACCCTATATCCTAATTGGTAAAATAATTTCGTCTCTAATCAGAGCTACAGACTGATATTATTTCAAAAACACATTTTTTCCAGATTTAGGGGGTCATGAAACGTTGGCATCCATCAAAATTTCGAGTTTGATTTTTATTTTTTTTTATTTTTTACCATTATTATTTTCTCTCAACCTGAGTGGTGCGGGAAGGTAAAAAGTAAGATTAGGGCATATATATTAATATATTAACCTACAAATTTCATCTCTTTGCCAATATGTTAATTATTTATTTAACATATGAACAATTGTACATATATATTAACATATCTCAATTATAGACTTTCATTTCACGCTGTATTCTTTGTTCAAAGTCATTCTTAAAATAATTTTTAAATTTTTTTTGCTAAATAGTTAAATAAGTGGTTTACAGCGTCATGGACCATTCTTTTATCTTTATATATAGATTGTTAATTCTAAGTTAAATATGATCTTAACCTTAAAATTGAAATCTGGAAGCATAAAATATATTATGGAGAATAGAGCCATTAAGAGAAGAAATAATTCTGCATTGACAGACTTCTATTTATAAAGGCCTAAATAATAATTGTATAACAATTCAAGAGTTTAATATTTTGGAACAGATAAATCTGTACACAAGGGTGCACTTCATGTTTTCTCAATATATTTGAGAAATGATTATTGTAATGTACATGCTAATAGAACTCCCACCCTTGTGCTTGGTGCACCAAAGCTTCACCAGTGAGCTACCTACTTAATATTTGTACAATGCTAAGAAGTATTTATCAGTCATACTTTAAAGCAGAGTTGGTGAAAGACGTGTGGCAGGATAAGCATGGATCTTTAACAGCTGTAATATTATATTATAGACAATAATTATTTACTACAAATTATATTTGAGAAACCTTTTAAAATTAATAAAAATTGTTCAAACAGCAGCATAAAGCTACACTGGATCAACTATGGAGTGTGTTTCTGATTGTTATTAAATGGCCGACGATTTTACATATCTTTTACCGACCAACCCTTAAAATATGAGTGATAAATGACCCTAAGACAGGATCAGTGGTAAGATATTGACGTGCTAAGTTGGAGGTTCTAGATTTGGTTCCAGATGTCAAAAGAATCTTCAAAAAAAGTTATTATTTGGTGACTGGCAGTCTAGGGGTAAGGTGTCAGACTTCTATGTTGGCGGCCGGGGTTCAATCCTCGGTTCCAACACAGATTTATCTGATTACCAAACCCTTCCTTCACCTCTGACAAGACGTGTATTAATCACAACTTGTGAATGTGGGGAATGCCAGGCCTCCATCGTGGTTCGAATTCCACGTTAAACTGTAGGTCCTCCATTTCATCTCACAATCCCTACCACTACACATTAGCGTAAGTGCCTATAACCCGAATGGGTAGTAAGACGCGGTGCTAATAATAATAATAATTTATTATTTAAGTTAAATAATATAATATAGGTTAGAAGTCATTTCACCAACTTATTAGTGGTTTGGGCTTTCTGAACTTCTTCGTAAACACATTATATTGCCTTGGAATACCTATTCCTTTTGGCTTTTACTTATCTATTGCCATCTTTAAGCTTTTGTGGGGCCATTTTTTAAAATAATAAATATGTTCTTTCTATTATTATTACACTCTACATATCCCTAAAGACATTAAATAAATTTCACTCAGCCACACTGAAAAAAAAAATCCTTTCATCAATAGTTGCACTTGCTACACTGACTTGAAAACAGTGGGGAGCCAGGTGACAATCCCTAAAGAGAGATGGTGATGTGTAGGGTGATAAGTTTCACAAACATTCCAAAACCACTAGCGACTGATTTATGGTTTCAAGGACAGACAGCTAGTGACTTGGAGTGAAAAGGGATGAGTTGTCTGCTATATTCAGACCAGGCTGTTCTGTTTCGGCTACTGCGGGGTTGTATCAGATATATTTTAAAAATCCGGGGGCAAAATATGAAGCTTCTCAGCTCTTATTAGTTTTCATGAGTTTCAGATAGAATATTAATGCGAATGAAGTACCATTACAAAGTTAAAAGAAGTCGGCATTAATTGATATACTTCTTCCATTTATTACACACGTTTAAGTATACAAAATAAATAATTGAATATTGTATTTATTTGGCAAATGTTTAAGCAATTAATTGAAAGTTTATTGAAATAGTATTTATTTCAATTAATAATAAACCTCCTCATGTACTTCTTACATTCCAAATATAAAATCTTTGGATCATTTGGTTTTTCTAAAAATTGATGTACTAGAGGCCAAAATTGGACACTTTGAGTAAACACTTTGCTTAAAATATACAGTTAATTTATATTTAATACATTGATCCAAGTTTGATTTAAGAAGACCTACTAATATATATACACATATATAATTATGATATTATTAATTTTAGGTGATCCACCCTTAAGCTGTTGAAATGATTATAAACTATTTTGATATAGCTGCATACAGTCCTCGAAGCTATAAAAATTTTTGCATATGATCTATTAAAGGCCACACAAGGTTTTTAAAGGGTATTTTGAGGAAAAGTATGGCCTATTTTTGGTTCAGTACCATACATAGCTGGTAAAGGTTGTGTAGATTTGTCCACTAGGGCGATTTTACAAATAAAATTGAATCTTTCTTAGAAAACGTGGAATTCATTTTAAAATACAAATATTACTAAGAATTTGTGAAAGAACTATTATCTCAAATATAAATAATTTTACTGCCTTATTTCATGAACTCAAACATGTATAATAATGGTTTCTTTTACTTGAAACAAGCTATAGCACGTTTGAAATTTATTTTTAATGGTTTTGTGAAAACCGCTTGCAGAGCTAACAAACTTAATTGTTATGATTTCAGGGTGGGGGAGGAAACTCAGCGTGCCAGTCGATAGTTAGTGCAGGAGGGGAGGAAGAGAATACTCCCCCTCGGCCCACTCGGGATCGTGCTCGTCGTGACCTCACTAAGCAGCTCAACATCGACACTAGCTCTAACAGCTCGAGGGACAGTGATGACAGCTCCGAAGTGAAAGGACCGACTACACGCCGGGCGTGGAGTGATTGGTGCAGCAACAAAGGCAAGAGCAGCCAAAGTGAGGAGGAGAACAGCGTCAGTGAGTACACTCGCACTCGGAGCTTGATTTAACGTACAATAACATTATTTTAACTAAAGTTTAGCTCAGTGGGGAGCGGTGTCTTTCCACTCAGCTAAGGATCCCAGTATGATCTTATAATGTATCATATTGGAAATGTGCAGGGCTGCCACCCATCTGGAAAACAGGGAAATGTCAGGGCATTTGGTTTGACTTGGAAAAATCAGCAAAATGTCGGGGGATTTATCAATTTTTTTTAAAATGACTGAAATTTTAAAATATCAAGTCAAATTTTCGAAAGTGTTAAACAATATGCAAAAAACCTATTTTTACATTAATGTTTTTCTGCTTAATAATTAGTTAAAATTGTGATCATAATTGGTGAATTTCACAGCGAAGGCTATTGCTATATTGCGGGATTACGTAATCAAGAATATCTGCGCTAGCGTAAACATCAGCGTATAAGCCGTGGTCACCGTTCTAGTTGTGAGAAAGTGTCTGCACACCTTTCAATATGACATGTAATACACATGCGGGTATTTGATCTTTTGTATACTTAGTTCTAAAATAATGACAAAACTGTGCTTTATCATTATTTTCTATATAAATTGTAACTTAATTGTTTTTAAATAATGTTTTAATGAATTAATATGTGACAGTGTTTTAGTAAAATTGTTTATTTAACACTAAAACTACATGCATACAATATTTGTTTTGAAGTCCAAAGCGTTGCCTCTCAACCACCCACTATTTACAACTAGGAATACATTTTTTTGTGTAAATGTGTGAAAGGCAGTGCATCCATACTCCAAAAATGAGCTTCAAATAAATAAGGGGGAAAAAATATTATTTGTTCATGATGGGCCCAGGCCCTAAAATTTGTTATCTTTAGTAAACATGGTTATCATTAATTATGGAGTTGGGGCAAAAACTATTTGCATTGCATGTAATGGCAGGAATGTTGGTGTTTAAATCCTGTTCAGGTGCACTTGGGTGGCTTACACATTCTCTCTCCATGCAAATGTGAGTGCATCTATTCTAAGCTACCTTTTCATTCCTGCCACATTATATTAGTTGTTGAAACTATTATATTTTTGTCTTGAAATTCTGGAAATGTCAGGGAATTTCAATGTTAAAAACCAGTGTCAACAGTGATGAATTAACGGCCTGGGACTGGATGGGGATGTTGTGGATGTCCTAGTATTAAATTGGATTATAAGGCATATAAAGTTATGACATTCCCAGATATATAATGCTTGAATAATAAAACTGTGATCCAGGCCACAGGCTGGAAACAGTAATGGATGTAAAGTAAAAAATAAAAATAAGGCCGTGTTGAGTTCATCCTATAAGAAGCCTAATATGCAATTTTAGTTTAATAACTAAGGGATAATTTTTATAACATAAATACTATATTCTATTATCATGATGCACTACCTACCTAATAACTAATCTTTCAAACTATTATACAAGAAACTCTAAAGCAAGCGATGCTTGAGACCCTATAATATTCTAAATAAATCTTGGAAATTTCTTCTTGTATAAATTATATTTGGAAGAAGGTATAGGAAAGGTGGATAGAAACATATAAAAAGGGGGACGAACACAATATGGCCTTTACAATGAAAAGAACCACACAGTTCACACTTTACACTGCTGCCAATGGCAAAAAGGTAATGGATGTCTCTTAAAGAAAATCGATCATCACCGCCCAATCCCTCGACCTAGGTTTCATTTTATCGGAACTCATCAGGGAGGAGTGTGAAACTCGCAACACAACTTCCTAAAAGAGAAAACCAAAAAACACAAAAGGAGAAAAAGGAAAATGATAAAGAATGATAGGTCACATAGATAGGAACAAATAAAAAATATAACATAAAGGACAAACACAGGAAAAGGACATTGGATGTGAATATATAATGATATAACTCTATAAGGAAAATATAATACAATTACCTTATAAAGCGAAAAGAGGTTTTCCTTATAGAGTTATTCTTATAAATTGAATCTCTGTTTAAAAAATTGCAAATACTTTTAAAAAAAAGGTTGTATAAAGATTTTTCTACCTTTATCAAATTTGTACAAAGTAAACTCACATATTATTCTCTATCAAAATTCCTATTATTTTGGGTATTTTCATTTAGGTGGTGTAAAAAAAATGGCACAGCACAGGTACATAAACCTTAAAATAGAGTGATTTGCTTAACTTTGGAACAATACCTTTCACATCCCCATGTAGGAAAATACTATTTATAAATTAGAATTATAGAAAAGGAATAAAACAGTTATGGCAATCAATAAATTAAAATAAAATATGTGAATCAAAACCGTACACAGCACATAACAACAGCAACAAACGGACGCATTCCATAGACAGTGCAATCTCTGTCATAAGATTAGTTAAAAGTATATAATATGTACCTTAACAATACAATTAAACTGTCTTTATATCAATCACTTGATAATGTATGTAATTGATGGTCATGATTTAAAAAAAAATACTACATTCCACAGATAGACATTATGATACTATTTTTAAAATCAAATTACTGTGAACATTGATGTAACCTATTGCATAATCAACACATTCGTTTAAAAATAAGGTAGTTGATTAGAAACTTGAAATAAATATAGTGTGCATTTATATACCTTTATTGTTTTGAATCAAGTTTTTGTGCTTTAAAATGAGATTCCTCCCATATTTTGTGAAAACACAGTTCATGAAAAGTAGGTCGTTAACATTGCTTATATTCATTGTTGCAAAAACAGGTTGTTGATCAGCTCTTGGCATTTTTCTAAATGAAGAGGCAATGGGAAATACTAGCTCTTAGAAACATGAAAATATATTTGATTGAGGTGGGTTTGGTCCAGCAGTTTACCTCATAGATAAAGTCTCTGGTCTCATGTTTATAAAATAATACTTCTACGAATCAGGAACCTTAATCCATCATTCTTAAGAACTCAAACTGCTAATTTTGTTTCAAGTTTGGATAACTTGATAATACTGCTGTAATGTAAAGTGTAAACTGTTTTTTTCTTTTCATTGTAAAAGCCATATTGTGTTTGTTCCTTTTATACAATTTATCCACCTTTCCTATACCTTCGTCCAAATATAATACAATTAGTGTTTCTTATAGAAATGGAAACTAATTGTAAAAGATAAAACTTGTAACAAGCAGGTAATAAGAGCCGAACCAGGCAGCCCAAGAAGTTGCGGCGCAAGATGCCTCGGGCCGGCAAGCAAACCCCAATACCCCCTCCTAGGACACAGCCCAAGAGAGGGGCTCGCGGCAGAGTCAAAAAGGCCAAACCCAAGAAGGCCATTAAAATCAACGGTTTGGACTTGCTTCACAGCCAGACGTTGCTCAGTACTTCTCCTCAAGGTAATGTCATGTTGGCAACAAATTAGCTCTTATGTCTTTATTTCAGGAATAAAACCTTTAGATAATCCACTGGCTATGATCTATAGCAACACAGATAATAGTTTTCAAATTCACTTTTTTTCAACATGTTTATTTTATATTTAAAGGTGTGCAAATGGTAATATTTTTGTACGAATATTTTCAAATTTAATTTGAATATTTGGTATTACTTACTGGTATACACATTTTAAGTATGGTCAGCAGAATTTTGAATAAAGTCTTATGAGAATATTCTCCTTGAAATTCAAATTTTGAACCAAACATATGAATAAAAAACTACTTTATGTTATTATGAATTGCTTAACAATTAGGTGAAGCAATGTCTAAACATTTTTATAATAATGGAAATTGATGAATATAAATATAAAAAAAACTTAACATGTGTAAATTTAACTAAGAAAGTCCCCCACTTGGGAAAGTTAAAAAATGTGGGATGAATCTAATAATGCACAAAGGTGTCATCTTTCTGTCTTCTATTCCTATATAAATAGTCACACACACATTTAAACACTAATCTAGTAAAATGTTTGTCAGTTGCTTTTATCAAACAAAAAGAGAAGGAATACTTTTACACAGACACTAAATTATTCCATTTTGAATTAAAAAAGAAACTGTTAGAAACAATGTGTTTACAAGTGGCAATATCTAGGCTTGTGCAGTCTAGTAGGAATAAGTTTATTTCAACTTTTTTGTCTATATATGTGTTTCTTATGTTGGTATACAGTTCAAATAGAAGGATCTGGTGATAACTTTTATCTATAATGTGATGCACATATTCGTGGTATAATTTTGCTAAAAACTAAATTTGAATTATTATTTTCAATCAAATTAAAGTAAAAGAAATAAGAATTGTGATAATTCATTTAAAGCAAAATGAAGGGAATAGTGTTTATGAGGATTGCAAAACCTATGTGGATTTAAATTGTACAGCGGTTGTATGATTGTGTTGGAACCTGACTGTATGTCATCTGCAGAATACATGAAAAAATTGAGGCAGGTTTTAGGTAACATTGGTTCATGTGATGGTGATGGTGATCACTTTGTTGAGATGTAAGTGTGTGGAGTGGTTTTTTTTTTTAGCTCCAGGCAAGAAGTTACCGCCAGCACCTGGCTGTGTGGACCAGCAGTTGACCAGTTTGTCCATTGGAGATGCAAGCTCCATGCACACTGAGCTGGATATTCCTCCTGCCCCTGCAGATACACCCTACGCTCTACAATTGCTACTAGACGTGTATCGTGCCCAGTTCATACAGATGGTGGACCTAATAAAATCCCCCAAATACAAACATGATGTTGACTTGCAGATTGACAAAGAGAAAGTAGGTTATACTCTTTCTACTTTTTCTCTTAAAATAATTATGTGTAAGTCACTTTGAATTCAAATAATAATAATAATCATCATCATCGTCAACTGTTTCCAGCCTGTAGCCGGGTCAATTTAGTAAATGCCTCCATCTTCCTCCTTTAATACCTTGCATTTTTATCCTCTCACTTGCACACATTGTGTTATCTGTTCCCCCCCACCCCATCTTTTTCTTGGTCTCCCTTGCGGTCTTTTTACATACTTCATCTTCATCATTTTCTTTGGCATCTTCTCCTTTTCCATCCTCATTACATGCCTATACCATCTCAAGTAATTTTCAAGTAACATAGAGCAATATTTGTGCTAATTTCGGTAATACATGATTATACCACAGATAAATCGTCAACACATACATTTTTAAAAATGTTAAATTTTGATGAAAAAGGCACAAATCACACAAATTGGTATTTTTAAATAAATTTAATATATTTTTACAAGCTTTACTCACTTGTCTAATCTTGAGCATTAACACCTCTTTAGGTGCATTGCCACACCTACTCTCCTCTCCACCCCAGATGGAAAAGAAATCCTGAGCAACTCAGTTCAATAAGAAAGAATATCTTAAAATTGAATCAAATAAATTAAACTATAATTTTTCGAAATAAAATTGAAAGTTTAAAATACTCCCTTTTATATATGTATATATATATATATATATATATATATATATATATATATATAT
>CABFVX010004481.1:20869-35388 GCA_902151425.1 Timema shepardi | reverse complement strand
TCTGACATATTTACAAGTTAAATATGGCGAAAAGATTCTAAGTTCAATATGTTTGGAATATTTACTAAGTCCAAAATGATCTGACATATTTACAAGTTAAATATGGCGAAAAGATTCTAAGTTCAATATGTTGGACATATTTACTACGTCCAAAATGACCTGACATATTTACAAGTTAAATATGGCGAAAAGTTTCTAAGTTCAATATGTTTGGAATATTTACTAAGTCCAAAATGATTGATATATTTACAAGTCGAGTACGCCGTGAAAAGAATTTCTAACATACAACTGCCGAAAAGGGGTTTCGTACCTTGCGAATATTTCCTGGACACCCAAGGTGTGTCCTAGGGGACAGCCCTGTCAAGAAGTACCGTCCATGTTGAACAACATGAGTATTTATATGATTATACAAGCTCGAAGAGGGGTGAATACAAACATAGGTCAACATGACATAGCTACGGTAGGGAGGGGTTAGAATATACACACGCGGAGCTGGACAAACTTTCTAGAACAATAACAATCTTTTTGCGCAGGCGCGCCACACACTTTTCCGCACCCCGCCTTGAGGGATAGAACATTTTACTAGTCCAATATTTCTCCTCGTTCAGTTGATCAATATTTTGGTAGAGGCAAGTTGTCTTTTTTTTTTGTGTGTGGGAAACAGTAAGTTGGCGCAGCAAGAGTGGGGGACTTTGGTGAGTTTTCTTGAGCTTAAAGTTTTTTTTTGGAGCATATATTCCAAATAAATGCTACAGTTGGGGTGCGTCATATTTGCTATGCTCACCAACAGGTTTCGCCAGTGAGTAGGTATTGTTATTTCTAAACATTGCTTTGAAAAAAAAGTACAAAGGGTCAGCCAGCTAATCTCTGGATTCTTTGAAAGTGTCAAGAACTGATGGGAGCGGACTGAGCATAGCCTAGCTCATGTACTCTCCTAGAGTAACCTTTTCACTACCCATTTTAAATTACTAGCATGTGACAGCGGTTGCTTCAAATTAATAAAGTAGTATCAATTTTATATTTCTAGCTTTGACAATCCCATCTTTAATAATCCTTACACAATTTTGTTTCATTAAAAAGTTTTAGTAGCTAGTATATTAAAATTGTAGCTACAAGGTAAAGATTTAACTCTTGAACTTTAAACTGCATTATATTATTTAAAATTTTATTTATATTTTCAATGTAAACACTATGATTTACCAAAGAAATCACAATATTCATACCCTAAAAAAATTGACAAAACTATATTTTGCTGTGCAGAACTTTGCCTGCTCATATTTGAATTTTTTTTAAATAGGGCCTATTAGATTCCATGGAAGATTTTCATTTAAGGCTTAGTTCTTAGACCGCTCGGCCACTTTTCCGTGCTATTTTACGTGACCTACAACATTTTAACCGTCCAAACTATCTGGATATATTTTCTAAGGAGGTCAGGGTAAGGAAGGTAGAATTTATTAATATGCAGTTCACACACATTTGCATAGATAAACGGTGAAAGCTTATTTAAGAATAAAGCACCTACGTATAAACTGCTGGGATTCTGAACCCGAACTCTTCTTCATTGGCGAACCAGACAAGACTAGATGGATGATTTCTAGATTTCCCACCTATTAGAGTTGAATAAAATAAATGGATACATCCCTAAACATTCTTCAAAAGTTTAGAACGCAGAAGACAAACGTTTGCAACCCTTTGTTTCATGTGTTCTTGTTTTTATTCCCATCTTTCTGGATGTTATAGAGAGTAAGTATACCCTGATTTTGGTTATAAAAACAGTTTAAAAAATTCAAACATATTTCCTTACGGTCAACATTGATAACATTTTGCTATATTATTTGAGTCATTCTATAGGTTTTGATCATATCTATCAAAGGTAATAGCTGAAGATAGCATGACATGGTGAATGAATATATTAAAATAAAATTGACTTAGTAGCTTCCTACCAAAATCATACTGTAATAACTAATAACCTGTGCCGCCCTTGGACTCAGGAACTAGACAATTTACTTTGCTTCCAGTAGGCCTCCCATATCTCTGTTAACCACTAGATATAGTCGGATCGTAACAGGAAGAACCATATTGTGTCAACTGCCGCGAAAGTGTTCTGAAGTTGTCACTTAGACATAGTCTTAATCTCAATAGCTGTTGAAAGAAAAAGAAATGTATTTTGGATAATGTTGTCCTTCCCATATTTTATATCTTTTAAAAGACTCTTCTTATGGTGATCCATCAACAGTCCAATTGTAATATAAAGGGCATTTATTTAGAAAAAACCTTTTTTCTGCCAATTTACTATATTTTTATTGTTATTTTATAGTTATTGATGATATATACATTGTGACAGCTGTAGATCATACGGCTTGACCTATCAATACAGGGGAATAAGGTAGATCTAGTATAGTTTCTAGTTGTCAGGTAAGGTAGGCCCTTTCTATTGAAACTGGACTGTAGTTAAAGTTGTTTTTAGCCCATACTTGCAATGACATAGTTTAGTGGCAATAAAAAGAGGTATGTTTCAGTATCTGTTCTAAATAAGTAGCATATACACGTGATAAACCCAAGTTGATGTAATATCACTTCTGGATTTAAATTTTATAAATTTATTTTGCATTTAGTTTTAATTTTCCATGTGTCACGGTTCCATGCCGGTTAGCACGCAGACAGGATATCAAACTCATCTAGTGAAGTTTGCAAGTGGCGTGGAGATAATGAGGTTCAAACTACAGCTGGTTGTTCTAAGAGTGGGTTTTTATGAGTGGTTTTTCTCTTTCTCTATGCAAATCCAGTAACATTTTGTCTCAATTCTAGCTTTCTCAACACTATCCTATTAGTGCAAATTAACGCCTATAAACCAAATGAGCATTAAGATGTGGAGGTAAAACAACTTACATGATTCATCCCAATATTTGTAGGCCTGTTATAAAAAGTTGACAACACACTACAATTATTTATTACACAACATATTAATATTATAGTTTAGTTTGGGTTGCGGTCATTCAATTGGTACTTATTTAATGTATTTATAAACCACAAGTTTAGCCAAATGTCAGGGGCTCAATTGAAGTGAGGTGTCATTTTTCTTTTATATTTAGATTAGCACTAAGTGAACGACCGTATTCTTAACAATGTGTTTATTGCAAATATATCCAATAATATACAAAGGAAACTGTAAAAGGTTCCAAACAAACGCTTGACTCCAAGTCATCGGTGGATTTTTCTGACAGCTCTAAAGTAGGTGACAAAACCTATATAGTTCAGAGATATTAGAGCATTGGCGCTAACTCCCCGGCTCGTTTTCCGCATAAATGACTCTTATGGACAAACCATAACATATTATATAGGTAAATTTTAATTGTTGGTATTTTGTAGTAATTGGTAGGAGCCTTATTCTGAAATAAAGAAATAATCCGTTTTCTATTATACTATTTTTAATTTACGTGTGGTGCAGGCACTGTGGTAAAATGTTTATGTAGTCTGTACACAACATTTTGGGTACATTAAGAAAACTAGGAAGGAACTTTAAAAGAATACAAACCTATTTTCGTGGTAAACATTGAAATGTTCAACAATATTATTAGTATAAGTTGATCGTTATTGATAATATCTATCAAATGTTACAGATTTAGATCACATCTATTCAAGTACGGTGTTTATTCTATAGACAGCCACACATAATGTAGGGTGATTCATTCGGGACTGTACATTTATTTTTTGAACTCGTGATTGTAAAGTCATAAACTTTGCTTTCCTCGTAGCAAGTAGAATTGTATCATAGAAGATGCTGAACAGGCCCATCGATAGCGTCCAGACACATAATAGCCCGACACTCCTAATTGTGTGATGTAGAGTAAGTAGTGTTCAATCACGAAAACATAAACAATACTTATAAAACATTTAAAAATTAGCAAAAGAAATGAGAGCTATCTACTGTTAAAATATTTGACAGTTTAAATCAAAACACTTAAGATAGTCATTATTTGATAAAGCCTAGAAAAGTTAACTACTCTACAAGACACAATCAAACCAAAATATATTTGTCCTTCAATGTATTTGAAAGGGCATGCTCAAAACTTCCAAGGTGTGTTGGCAAGCATAGATCTGGTTAATGACCCAAGACTAACCGTGAAAGTGTTGGTGGTGGGAGGAGGAAGAGGGTGTTAAGCTTTTCCTGTTACATGTCACCCGACATTGCCTAAATATCTGAGGGTTGGGTTTTGTGGAAGGGGTAGGCAGGCTATGTAAGCAATAGCAGAGTTCCTTGAATGACATCGCTGAACTAATTTAAACAAACTTTGGCACAAAATTACGTAAGTTCTATGTGGTATTTTAATTTTTTTTTAATACGTACCTTTATTTGAGCTAAAATTCATTGTTTATATAGAAAAAAAATTGACCCAGCTCACAATGTAGAAATGCAAAATTTTGCATCCATTTAATAAATTAATCAATAGGATTGCTTATAATATCTTTCTATAGAAACATAGAAATATATTTGAACTACAAAATAAAAAAATACCACTTCTGCGATATTTCATAATACCGGAAAAATGTACCAAAGTAGGTGTTATTTTTGCTCTTTTCTCAGCCCAACAGTCCCACCCTCATGCAGCCTTAAGATCAAGTTAAAAGAATGAAAATGGCTAACAGAATTTTATAATAGGAGGGACACTTAATACAAAGAGCACTAAAGAACTAGGGTATAAACTTACTGTCCTTTTATTTGATATAGACGGACTTAGATCTAAAAAGACATGGAAATGGCTCTGGCTTATCTTTAATCAAAATCCAAGAGACCAAATAAAACCACAAACACATTTACAGCAGGTGTGGTTGGTTGGATTGAAGGAATACAGACCAATAAACAGAAAGTAACTGATGAAAATTAAGTCAGAATGGTGATATATCTTCATTGTTGTATAGTAAATTTCTTAATTGTTGTGTAATTAATTTGTAATAAAGGTAAATCAAACCAAAAAACATTAAATGGAAAATACTGAATTTAAAAAAAAATAGATACTTTTAACTTTGTTTTTTAATATCTTATATTTCTTCAGAAAAACAATATTGATTTTACAGTTTCATAACAAAATTACTTTGTTTTATTTTCACTTGCTTATTCCACTATTCTACTTTGTTTCGATTTTAGTTTCTCATTCCATTAACAAAAATTAACTGCGAATGCACATATATTACAGAGCAAACTTAGCTAAAGACTGATCAAGAGAATAATGTAAAATGTCACTAACAGCGTCACATATAAACTACTTTGTTTAATAGTTATTTTATATAGTTTGAAAGGTCAATTAGATTTTCTATAACATAAATTTAGTTAGAGATGGGCCACTTGAATCTTCGAATCCTTGAATCCACCGAATCCTGACATGTATTTGAGATTCGACAATTCTGTTTTTTATTCGATTCGATGGTTGAATCTTTCATCTCATAAACAAAGCATAATATTTTGATTTTTGATTTAAAAAAATACTAAATTAGGCCTACTTGAAAAGCACAACTTAATTTGTAATCATTATTTTGTCGGACAAAACAGATAAACACGAATAAAATCTTTTTTTTTTTAATAATAATTTTTAGGTGTAGAAAATGTAACGTGCCTAATATTCTACCCTTCTATCGCTATGGGAAACTTGGACTCAACCATTTCAGCGCATGCTTACTTCTGAAACTTTCACCTCATGAACAATCTTGTAAATATTTTAGTGAACTCATTATTTATTTTCTTCGAAATCTGAAAATCAAAACTAAAATTTTAAATAAATTCCAAATAAATAAAACAAATTACGGCTTTATTTTAAGAGAAATAAGAACACATTACACACAATACAATGTCAGCCGCCATGACGTATATGTTTACTCGCCAGCGACCAGAGTGATGATTAAATAAACATGACTTAATTCATACTACCCAACTGGTTTTAATTATCTACAACTGTGCAATGAACCCCAATTTATTTCATACAATCCTTAAGTTAGATATTATTTTATTGGGTTTCATGAAAAATAAATAGTGTCAACAGTTAGACACTGATATAACTGTTTATCTACTTCTACCGGCCTATGTATTGTATATTGATTATTTGTTTAGAATCGATTCAGGAAATTTGATCACTTAGTGCTATCGAGTTTTAAGAATCAAATAATGACTTGCTAATTCATCATTTATTTTTAAATTGATTTTAACTAAGGGTTTATTATTTTTTCAAATATGTTATTGAAGTAATGGTATAAATATTCAAATGCAGTCTTGCCTAATAAAATAGGAATGAACATACTACAAGAGTCGAAAATATGTTCGTGTTTTAAATAGAATGTATTCTCAGAAAGTGATGATTAAAATTGATCAAAAGGTAACTAATTAGGTCTAATATGTTGTTTATTTCACATGTTTTTTTAAGAAACTTAACTCATTCTATCAATACTCATAAAAATAACTTAAAGACACTCAGATTTTGATTGATTTGATTTCTAAACAATAATATGAGTCTAGATTGTTTAATTTGGCTGGATTTTAACTAGCATTTTGCAAGGGGTGGTTGAGGTTGATTAAAATTGAAAGCATGTTTGAAATAAATCTTAATTTACATCCTAGACCTATATTGTGTAATGTAGGGCTATTTGTAAATCATTAACAGTTCTAACAATTTGAAAGGATTCGGATTCGAGATTCAAAAATAAAATGTTGATTCATATTAGAGAAATAGTGAATTTGACCCATCTTTAATCTTAATAGATAATATTAAACAAATCATTATAGGTTTCAATGAATATCTTTATTAGATATTCATAAATTATACATTAAAATTGACAAAATGGAAGATATTTTGACTAGTGATAAACCGACCATCTTTTTGAGACAGTTTGTTCAAATCACTGTAGATAAAACTCATACGAATTTTAAATGGGATTAATAAGTGATAATTGCAAAGTGTATTATTTATAATTTAAATTTTGTGGAGTAGCAGCTTTTAATCTTAAACTTAATTTTATTATTGATTGACACATCTAATTAAACACCTTTATATCTAACAAACCAAGGTTATGGCTTGCCAATTACAGCTCCTTTATGTGGAAAATTATATTAACTCCCAATTGGACCTTATATTTATTATCAAATTCTGTTAAAAAAAAAATAGTAAGTTTTCGCTTTGCTTGGTTAATAAAACTTATTAGAGCAGTTAATTGTTTTGGTTTTATTTTTTCTCCTGAATTTTCAAGAACCATTTTATACATTCGAGACGAGATCGAGATTTATTTTCTCTCATCTCGCACATCTCTACTTTACATTGCTGTCAATGGGTAATAGCTGCTTCTTTAATAAAATCAATTGTTACCGCCCAATCCCCTGACCTGGGTTTCATTTTATCGGAACTCCCTCCTGGTCATCATTTTAACAACTATTTTGTGTTTGTTCCTTATGTTTCGGTCCACCTTACCTGTATCTTCTCCCAACTATAACAATTTTAACATTTTAAAATTCTAAGGTTTGCACAGACTTTATCTTTTTTTATGACATAGCATACATGACAAACAGAATAGTGTTTGTCAGTAATACCAAGCTTTAAAAACTTTTTCAAAATTTGATTTTTTAAATGTTTTAGTTTTACTCAAATCGTACATTTCTAGTTCTATATTTATCCTTAGATACCATCTTTAAATGTGTTTTGTTAGTGTGAATCACTTACTTAGTAAATAAAATACCCCCAATCTTTCATACTAATTCACTTTACACAAACTTTCAAATAAACACATTAGCTCTACATTTGTTAAAAAGGAGTTATGCAAAATTAGAAGGGTGACACAGGATTCCTGCTGGAAAAATTATTTCTTGTTCTCAAACCGATTGTCTGGACAGATATGTGTAATCTTGACAATTCCAGGAATATTTCTTCCATTACTGAATGTCTTTCTGGCACCTTAGCTCAGTTGATATCATGTCTATCTACTGAGCTAGGGGTCCTATAATTCATTCACGGCCTAAGTTTACCTGGATGACAGCTCGAAATGTTACTAGAAGTAATCCCTAATATATCACTACGCCAACAGCTGACATTTATCCCTTTGGATGACTGTAATAAAAACAGATGGTAATATATTAATGTGATGTTAACCACAGTAATTTAGGCCAATATTTTTTATATATTTATTTGAGGACAGACACAAAGCTTATTGTTTTTGCCACTTAAAAAAAAATATTCACACCACTTTCACAAAAACTTCTAACAAACCTAGCTTCAAAATGGCGACTGACGAATTTAAACCATATGGTTGAACATGACGGTAAACAATTTTTTTTTACAATGTATGCAAATACGCAGTTGATGAAAATATTTTATTCGGTTAAATATTTCAAAATAAGATAAAATAATAATAAAATTATTGCTGTATGTAAAAAAAATGACAAGAATTTTCTCTTTTCCAAGTAAATATGATGCCTGTGTTAGAAGGTATTGATGTGTGCACTATATTATACAGTATAGATAACATTCCAAAACGAAGAATAAGTACTTTAAATAATGTTTAAATATTGTTTCAAGATGGATAAGAAGAAATTATTTTTAAAAATGAAATATTATGAGAAAACTTAAGTTTACATTATTTTAGATGTAATATATAACAGGTAATTAAAGATCTTTACATTTATAACAAAACTGTGGTCTTTTACAAGTGTTTGCAACCCAAAACCTAAACATATTGTTTTCAAACTGTCATCCAGGTAAAAACCTATCGTGAACGGACTTTAGGTCTGATTTATTGTATGGACAAAAAATTTATCATTGGTGAAACGTGGATTTACTAGGGGCTGGCAACGCTTCAATAATATCAATATCGATTCACATTTTATATTAATCAAATTCGATAACTCAAAAAAAAAGCCTAACTAAACCAGAAAAAAAATATTGTCAAGATTTTAGGCCATTGTAAATCCCACAATGTGCCTAAATTGGGTGTATACAATTACATTGTGTTTATGTTACAAATACATTGCAGGTCCATCACGTCACATTTTCCCCACCTCCCTACACACAGCTAACCTTACTCTGACCTACAATAGGGATGAGTCAACTGACTCACCTTAGGGGGCGGAGGTCTTGCCAGAAATCTAATGTCCTTAAACAAAACTTAGAGAAATGAATTTATAAATTTAAATATCTATTGTGCAACGAAAAGGAAAGATGAATTAATAAAATAAGAATAAAATTTAAAATATACAGTTTTATCTAGAAATCTTTTTTCGGAGAAGTAAAAAACAAAAATATAGTCTATTTATTTTAGGAGTGTTGTAGATCCAATTGCCTAGGTATCTCGGTTATGTTGAAGTTCATTTAAGCTTTGTTTTAGTTAAACTATTCTTTCAACCAGCCCCACCTTCAAAGTGAGAGTCAGGAACGCCATCCTTTCAACCACCTCCTCCTTCAAATTGAGAGTCAGCAAAACGCGATGTAATTGTATATATACATCCCTTCATTCCTATTGGTTGTACGCCAAAGTAGTGTTAGCTGTGTTTATAGAGGTGTGGGAAACTCGATGTGATGGACCTGCAATGTATTTGTACCAAAAATGTGATGTAATGGTGGTCCCTAGCTAACATTATAATTTTAGCATATTTAGCTAAGGTATGTCATGATACAATAGTTATCTGAAATCCCTGAATAATATTTGCTTCAATTCGAAATTTGATTTGAATTCAAAAAACCTTTGTAGATATTTCCCATTGATAAATTAATGGCCGCGGGCTGGATGTAGTGCTTTTCCTAGTCCTAAATTAGATGACAAGGCATGTGAAGCTATGACAGGCCTAGCCAGCCGGTAGTGGAAAATATATGTCTTGAATAAAAAGTGACCCAAGTCACAGGCTGGAAATAATAATGGATGTAAAGTAAATTAAATTACTTAATATGTAAAACATTGGTTAACTAAACACATTTTTAAATCGGCTATTAATATTGGATATGTGAAGATATTTACTTAAGTTATTTTGGTTAATTGATTAATTTTATATCTCACTTAAAACAAATAAGATATCTTTAACCAATGAATTTCAACTATTTATCCACCATGTTGAAGCGCTGTGCACTCTCAATAGAGTTACTACTCTTAAACTCAGAATTAAATCTATAGCCAGCAAGAACATGTATTACCTTAGTGATTGGAATCACCAAGCACGTATAGTTTAGAGATAATAAGTATAGTTCATATTACCCGCCTCGGTGGCGTAGTTGGCTAACGCGTTAGTCGTGTTGAGCCGCTCGACTGCTGAGGACGGGGAGATCGAGGTTCAAATATCGGTCGGGTGAACTGGGGGTGGTTTTTCCTAAATGGTTTTCCACTCTCCCTCCACGCAAATGCGGGTTCACTTCCTCTAATTCAACCTTCCCAATTCCTAATCCATTAGAGTAATTAGTACTTAAAGCGTATAACCCGAACGGGTAGTAAGACGCGGTGCTTATTATTATTATTATTATTATTATTATTATTATTATTATTATTATTATTATTATTATTATTATAGTTCATATTCAAGCTTCTTTGGTGAACCTATTAATAATGTTTCATATGTTGGTCTACAATTTTTATTCGTTTAGCAAATTAAATATTGCACAGTCTTTTAAGATAGTATCAGCAAATTTAGAAATAATTTATTATAAATTGTTAGTTCCCATTCTCATCCCGAAGTAAGGGATTCTAAAATTTTTGTTCCCAATCTCGTCTAGATGTTGAATCTCACTCTCAAGCGAAAAAAATTAGATCTCACATACCCCCCAAAATTAGAAAAACATCCTTTAAGAGCATCAAAATATGTTGCTAATCTATTATTTTTAATATTGGTTGAACATATCTCAGAGTGTAAAGTGAGATGAAGTGAAGATTTGTTATTATAATGGTGTCACTGTTACAGGAGCGTAACCAGAAACTGTTGAGTCGAGCAGCCCAGTTAGAGAAGCAAATCAAGGTGCTTATAGATGACAGTGTAGCTCTTCTCAAAGCTAGAATGTGCGAGCTGGGTATCAATGCTAGCTCTCCAGGAGATCTGCTTGCCAAGGCTAAGGAGATAGTGCTTCGACACAAGGAGTTGCAGGCCAAAGCTTCAAAACTGCAGGCTCAGGTACTATAATGTGTGGCCTACAAGCACACTTAGATAATACATAACAAATGTTGTACCGTTGAAGACTGCATGTAGCTACATCAAAATAATGTAGGAATTACTCTCTGAAAGGTCTTTTTTCCTACCAATAACCTATTATATAATAGATTTCTGGTAGGGAAAAGGGCCTTTCAGAAAACAATTCCTACGCTGAACAAACTTTATAATTGGTGCTCAGCTCCAAAAGCGATATTTATAAATGGTTTAGTCTTGACATTATAATTATAAAAAATGGCTGACGTAATTACTATATTGACCCGAAAATAAGCCTAACCCTAAAAATATGACCACTTTAAAATGAAAGTAATATTTATGTCTAAAAATGATTTCACTTTGAAACTTATCAAATAAACCCTATTTCTTTACCTTGCCTAGTGATCATATTATTTGTATGCCTTGTTACTAAGATTCAATTTATTTAGTTTTTTGTTCTGTGTTTAATGACTTAGAGATGCTTTTTTTTTAAAAAAAAAAAGGGTTACTCCTTTCCTTCACACAGATATACAATTTTTTATTTATATTCTATATATTTTTTAAAGTAAATTTGGAATATAATGGTCTTATTTTTATAGCAACACAACAAATTTAAATGTGAAAATATTTATTTGGTTATACTTTTAAAAGCAAAGTTTCACAACAAGAGATCCATAATATGTTATCTATAAGCAAATCCTTTTTTTGAATTATTAGGTAATTGTATTATATTTGGTAGAAGGTACAGTAAAGACCATATTGTGCTCATTCTTTTTATATGGTTTTATCCTCCTCTCCTGTATCTTCTTCCAAATATGAAACAAACCTCTATACATTGGCGGCTCGTGAGTAAACCTTACGGGCTGGCGCGTTCTTTAAAATTGTTAGATTAAGTAGACAACAGCTTACTTTTTATCAACCTTATACCAGCATATATTTAGCTGACAAACCACACTATAAAAAGAATTAAGTTAGTAAAAGTAAATAAAAGCTATATATAAAAGTATAACAACTCACCTGGTTCAAAGTTGAAGATTGTCCATCATGAAATACACACCACTAAACAAAAAAATATATAAATAGGTTCTTAACACTATTTTGAACACTATAAACATAATATACTAAGAATTTGAATCAGTAAATTTATTGTTTGAAATAAAAGTCTAATTCTCGGTTTTTGTCTGGTATCTTGTGAATCATTGACTGTTCTATAGATAGCATGAGAGAAACTTTTAATCTGTCTTCACTTATGGTGTTTCTTAAGTAGGATTTGATTACTGGCCTAGTCTAGGGGTGTGCAAAGCCAGTTTTTTCAGTTCGAAGCAAATATTCAAGAATATTCTCGAAGTCAAATTGAAGTTCGAATAAAATTTAAACAACTAATAATAGCTCAGAAAACAAATTATTTTTCTAAAATAACTTGGATGTTTTTAGCCTTAATATATTTATATTTAGTTCAAATGCTATTAAATTGATACATTTTATATAACTTTAATAAAGCATTACAATTTAGCCTAATTATGTAATAATACACTTTAAGACATTAACTTTTTTTAAAAAAAAATTATTTAGGCTTACTAAAAACATTCACTTAGACATGTAAATAGACAATTATATTTTATAAAACAATATAGGTATAGACTATATTAGATTAAATTATATGCTAAGAAAATATTTATATAGGTCTGTGACATTATGCAACAATATTATACTACATTTGATTTGCAATCAAACTTTAAAGAATATTTACTTTGGGGCAGGTTATGTTATAACTTATTAAAAAAATTAGGTTAAATTATATCAAAATCAAACCATTTTATAAGTTTAAAAAAACCATTTACACAGGCGAGTGTCACTTTTCTTCAAGTTGTTTTAAAAGATTGTTAATTCTTCAATATGAAATGGAGTCACCAATTCTTGTCTTGTAGTTACAATGTTTCCTGAACTAGAAAATACCCTTTCACTACACACACTTGTAGCAGGTATTCCCAGGTATTTGAGGGCTACCTTGGAGACATTATGGTATTTTTGAGAACCCTCTTTCCTCCACCATTTATAGGAGTTTGTTGATCTGGACACTTGTGGTTCATTTAGGTAATCCTTCACTTCACTATTGTTTTCTCTTGCCTGTTGGGTGGTATTTGGTATGGAATAAAAACTTGACCATAGTCTAGAACTAGAAGAGGAGCACGAGGGTTGTTCATCTCTTACGTTAGGCTCTAAAGATGACTTGTCATTCAACTTCTTAACTTCAATTGCTAGCATGTTTACTGCCACCATATCTTCAATCAAGACTTCTCAAAATCTTGGGTCGCATAGCATTGATGGGCAGAAAATCGAATCTGAATTGTAGAAACTGAAGCGAGATTTCAAAGCCTTATCTAAACTTCTTGCAAACACTACACCATTCTTCTTGCTGGTGATAAAAACATTTAGATGGCATATATTACACTGGGCAGTTTTCTTATCAGAAGCTCTCATGAAAAATCCCCATATTTCACTTTTATCTTCCTTTGTTTTAGACATTTTCGTAGGACTAACCAAAACTATTAAAAGATTAATAAGAAACAAAGTAATAGCAGCACAGAATTAAATATGAATTATGAAACTGTTTAATTAACACGTTTATTCTGATTAAAATTTCAAAGTCTAATGTTGCCAACATGAGGTCATTGAATTTTCCATTAAGTTTTTGGGCTAACATAAATAAATTATTTAATACTTAATCTAAAAGAGTATAATTTAAAATTGAATCAGTAAAGGGTAAATTTGTTTACTTTTATTGTGTCTCAGAATTAATTTTTTTGACTTTTTATCAAGTTTTTAATTTTATCTCTTGGCGCATGCGTCGTAAAATTTTCTGTTGAGTTGAGAAAATACATGTGAAGTTCCTTTTCATTTCAGAATAATGAAAAAGATTCACTTGAAAAAAAATTATGCACAAATCAAAGCAAAAATACAATTTTGAAATTGTATATTATTTTAAATCTTTATCATGTGAATTTAGGCCGTGTGGCGATGAAGATAGTTGAACGTACTTAATTTGTGAATCAAGCAGGCTGTGTCGCATTGAATATAATCGATTATTGAACTTGTTAAACTATTGATAGTTATTCAATATCAAGGTGACCTGGTGGTCTAGGGGTAAGGTGTCAGACTTCTATGCTGGCGTGCGGGGTTCAATCCTCAGTCCCGGCAAAGATTTATCTGATTACCAAACCCTTCCTTCACCTCTGACAAGACATCTTGTGAATGTGAGGAATGCCAGGTCTCCACCGTGGTTCGGATTCCACGTTAAACTGTAGGTCCTTCATTTCATCTCACAATCACCCTACCATTACACATTAGCGTAAGTGCGTATAACCCGAACGGGTAGTAAGACGCG